>LNDK02000070.1:1833-19897 GCA_001455915.2 Samsoniella hepiali | reverse complement strand
GTGGCTTCTGATCGACTGGATTGTGGCTAAGAATCACGCCTTTTCCATTGCTAAAGAGGCAGAGCTCCAATCCATCTTCGACTACTTGAACCCATCAGTTTCGGCGCGCGAAGCCAACATCACCATACTACGGGTCGAGAGAAGATCATCGCCGGTTCGAACAGCACAAACAGACGGTGGTAGACGTCTTACGCAAGGCGCCTGGCCTTATCCACACGTCCTTCGACGGCTGGCGTTCCGGTTACCGGCATGCCTTATACGGTATCCGTTGCTTCTATAGAGACGAAGACAACAAGCCTTGCAAGATCACGCTAGGGCTTCCAGCGGCGCATATCAGGGTTGGCGCCAGAAGTGAGGAAGAGAACCAGAGCAAACGGTGGGCGCTGTCAAGGTTCAAGGAGTCATGAATGTGGAATGCCAGGGACGAGGAACGATATAGATCGAATATCTATGCAAGAACGGGGATAACGAGAAGGGGACCAGCCAAGGAGAACGAAAAATAAAAACGATTGTTGATGCTGGGTGTTTGAAAAGAAGATGTGGCATTGCAATCTGAGGTGTTTGGTGGAGCTGGGGTGCGCTATATGTATTTGGAAGCCATCCCAGGAGAAGTTGTCTCTGGCCACCAGCAACCGCAAAGAAATCAATCTTCTCCTCTTCACCAGATGCAATCTATTTTTTTTTTTTTTTGCCTCTGTTTTTCTCCATATTGTAAGTTTCTCACAAGAGCCGAATCAAAAAGGGTGGTCCGTGGACAGGGCAAGACAACGAAATATCCCAGGATAAGGTGGACCTAAATTACTTGCCGATGGCTCTTTTGTCCTTTGTCCACGATCACGGTGCAAGTCTCTGTTTTCCAAAATGGGCTCCAGCCCAATGCATATCCCACTATATGGCGAGAGAAGTTGATCCTCCGCCTCAGGGATGGGGCAGGGCTGCTCTTCATCGGCTGCTACCTTGCTGAACAGACATGTGATGCGGACTGAACTGCCGCTCTCCTGCGACCCCTGACTGGCCACGAATACCTGAACCACCAAACTTGGTAGCTGGCAGATAAGTTTACAGGGGTCTTTTCCCATTTCAATGGTGTGTACTCCGTAGCGCCACCGTCGTTCAGGTTCTGCAGATGTGAACTCTCAACGGCGTCGAGGTACATACCTCAATGACTCGCTCCCACAGCCATCTCGATCTAGCAACAGCCACCACCGAGCTATCAATCAGCTATGTCGTTTTGGTTCGTACACTCATGGGCAAAACGGGTTCCCAGTTTTAGTAATGCATTCAATTTTCTAGCCAACTTCGAAGCAGTAGACAATTGCCGAATTTTTTTCTGAACGACTTCAAACTGAAGGCAAACCCTCTTTAAGCGCTTATAAGCATTAGCACCCTTTTTTTGCGGTCGCAGGGCTGATTCAGGGCTGCTGGTCAGTGTGTAGAGGCTCAGAATAGCAACAAGTGTGTGGAGTTTTTGGGGAAGGTCATTTTGCCCGTGACTGTATGTCGTTGAGGAAAATATGAAGATGAGAGACAACACAATAACCGAAGCAGACTAGTCTTTTCGCCCTCTTCTCCTGCAGAGACAGATTGAAAACAGCCAGAGCCTGCCGTGAGACACTTTCAGGCACCGAGCGTCTGGGCCACCAAAGCCACTTGGCCACCACCAGCACCGAATACTTCCCGAGAAAAACGAACAAGCGCCGATGCTATCCCAATTCAAGAATAAACCATGTATGGAAGCATCGTACTCCGAGTTATGCTGTTTTAGACTCGCCGTTCCGGTTTTTGATTCCGGCGCGGGCAGACCTGGTGCCTGGAAACTCCGGCTACTCCCTCCACGGTGGGGCATGTTGGCAGGCCAGGCTTCCGGCGGGTTCAGATCACCGTCGCATTGCATAAATCTGAAATTGCCACAACATGAATGGTAGCATTGGGGGACAAAACAGACCGCCGGTACACGAACCGAGGCTCACTTGTTGCAGCATAGATATCTAGTTACAAAATTTATTTTCCACATAAAAATATACTCTAGTATAGTTACCAGCTAGGCTAAAGAATTATTTTAAATGGCTATCTAGGTATAAAAATGCACTATCTTCTGTGTCGTGTATAGAAGGGTACCGGCGGTCTTTTTTGTCCCCCGCTTGGGTGGTTCTCCGCGGGCCAATACGGCAGGATTTTTTCTCAACTCGATCCGCTTCACCACAAAAAAAGGAGGCGTTTGACGGGAAGTGTCAAAGTGTGTAGCCATTCTTGGCGGGAGAGTGGCGACTCAGCCGAGGCAATAGAATGCCCGGAAAGCCTAGAACTATGCGCAGGTCGATGATCCCACGTCTAAATCCAAGATTGACAACGGCAACACTCCTCCGATGGCTGCCAGCAAGACGTCAATGCAAAAGCGAAGGGCTGCTCCTCACAAGAAAAACTCCATCGGCGTCACACCCCCCAATAAGCCGGATCAATCGACCCCTGAGGCGCCACAAGTGTCTGCTGCGCCTACTCCTCACAGAGTTGCGGATCAGTCTGGTGGCACCCCTCGCGTTCAAGTCGACCAGCGCAAATTTTCGACTGCAGGTAACACACAGCCGCCCATGGCCTTTACCGCGCACAGCATGCCAGCTCAATCGCAGGCATACATGACGACCATGTCACCCATCAGGCCCAACAACATGGCGCCATATCAACAACAACCACAGATGCCATTTTTTGCCAATACTGGGCCACTCGGCATGGGAGATCAAGATGCTGGGCTGCCTCTACAAAAGTTTGGTATGGCGCCGGGCGGCAGCATTGCGCCGCCGCAAGAGAACAGCAATGGCTGGCAGGGCATGCCCAACGGTGCTCAACCCAACTCGCGTCAAATTTCGGCAGCTGTACCAAAGAACGATAATGCCGGCATGCACCAGCAGCGACACCCATCTCAACATCAGAACCCTATGACGGTGCCGACGATGAATTTTTTCAACTCTGCGCCAGATAGCTTGTGGTTCGTGGGGTATGACATGGAGCCACCGGAGATGAACCAAGACATGAACATGGCTGGCAACAGCATGGACGGGTATGCCATGTTTGCTGGCGGCAACAATGGCAATTCTGGAAGCGGCAACGGATCCCAGCGTCACAGGCCCTGTCGTGGCCGGGTCTAGTCTGAGCTTCGGGTGCAGACTCCCCGGTACAGTGTGGTTCAGCTCACGTCCACCCGCTTAGCCCGGTGCCATTTCTCCACAGTGGGCTTGTGAGTGTCGGATGGTGGCAGGCGTAGCCCAGTGCAGTGGCTGCAGCCTCTTGTTAGTAGTTGCATAGGATATCCCCTGCCGTCGACCTCATCAACAGCCAAACATTGTACAGCGTGGCCGGAGCGCTGCAGCTCAGCTAGCGCACTCCATGATGGCGAGTCGGCACTGTCCCCTTGTCTCCCACAGGTACTTCTGCAGACGACTTCGACGACATAAAAGACATTCGACTCGGCAACGTTGTCATAGACTTACACTTTAAGGCTACAGAAGCTGTTGTACAGTACGACTTTGGCAAGTCAGTGCAGGAAAAGGAATTCATTCATGTCGGTGGCAGACTGAATAAGCCCCCGAACCTGGTGTTGAATGCTGTTTCTATGCTCCAGGGCCAGCATAGGCGGAAAGGCCAGAAGATTCCCGAGTTGCTGTCAGCAATGCTGTCAGCAAATCCGGGCATGGCTAAGGGATTCTCCCATCCGGGCGCTGGGAAGGATAGGCTTTTCAAGTCAGATGTCGTACATCTGGAGGGAAAGAAGTCGTGCAAAGCCTGCCGCGGACCTCATGATAGCAATCTAGTGAAGAGGAAAGACCGAGGTGACAACTCTCCGCTGTTACATTACGGAACTGTTGGATCAGCAGATCAAGTAATGAAGGATGCTATCCTAACCTTGTACACTTTTGTTCTTCTCGATTCATATATCCTTTTTGCCAGCCTTTTCTGGCAACCTAGATCATAGCCAGTGGCTTCCTTGGTGATAGGTGATTTGTGCTGACCACCACTATGCCTCGACCTTGGGCGTATCCATGGCCCCCGTCTCCCTCCCACCTTTCTCGGTCGAAACGTTCATGAGTGGCTTTCTGACTGTCAGTTCCCGCCAATCGCTTTTGGTCAGACGGCAATTTGTGCTGTTCTGTCCAAGTGTCTTGCTGGCCGGTTGGTGGCTAGTAGCTTTCCAGCCGTCCCATTGCTGGCGGTGTAGCAGCTGTCCACTTGTTCCTTTGTTCTTTTGTGCTGTTGTGCCTTTGTGCCTTTGTCTCCTTGTCTTCTTGTCTTCTTGTCTCTTTGTCTCTTTGTCTCTTTGTCTCTTTGTCTCTTTGTCTCTTTGTCTCCTTGTCTCCTTGTCCCCCCATGTCCCCTTGTCGAAATCACTCAATTCGTCAAAGAGTATGAATTTATTATTTGATATTGAACGCTTCAGTACTCACCTATGTGCAGTTGTGCCGGCGTACCGTAGAAGTCCCTCAAGGTTGATGGCTGTTCATCAGTTGCTCAGTAGCATGATCTGGCTTTTTCCCGCCCAGAAGTTCATGCGGCCTCTCAGAGTCTTCAAGTTTACCCTTTTTACAATTTTCTTAGCATGATACTCATACGATCGCAGGGTTGGAAGACATTAATCAGACGTTGCCTCTGAGTCTGGGCAACTCCCCGCATTTGACTCCTGGAGCGAGCGTTAGGCAGTACGCACAGATCAGGTGCTGCAGTAAGTCTGGACAATTGTTGCCTATAATACTTTGATCTCGGCTTGTTGCGACGATTCTCTGATCAACATAAGACTGCGCCTTTCTGAAGTGTCCTCTTGCCCATCTCTTGCCTGTGCGTTGATCTGCATACGCGAATAAGACTTCAAGTCGGCCTTTATTGGATCCTCATTCTTCAAAGCCTGTGATGCTATGTGCTGTTTGATGGAACCAAACAGCACAGTCCAAAACGGCTCCCTATAATTCGACTGAGCAAGAAGGGTGACATTTCACGGTGCAATATGCGGTGTCTTGCCCTTCCTTGACGAGAGGACGTCCTACATCAGTTGAGTACCTGTACCACAGAGGAAGAGCTCTTTCCGGTCCTCTGTCCAGATGGCGGCTTTCTCTTCCTCCATTTGTTTACTTATTCGCCTGACTATCTGTTGCCTTCTGCCCAACAGTTTCTTGGCCAGCTAGTCGGTGGTAAGTGGTTTCTAACGTAAACATTGCTGGTGGCTAGCAGCTGTTCCGCTTGCCCATTACTTCGTTGCCTTTTCTTTTCTTCCCTTTTGCCTATGGCTTATTGGCATGATTCTGCTCCAGCAAGATCTTGACCAGCTGGTTGGCGGCTAGTGACTTTTGGCTCTCCAAGGCCTGACGGTTGAGCATCTTTCTGCGTTTTAATTCGTTACTTTTTGCTCGTTGCCGACTTTCTTCGCAATTCTTTCTGGGCAGTGGTTGGCCCTGGATCGACATCCCATTCCTTAGTAGGCTTAGTCGTTTCTCGCTTGTTTACTTGTGTACTTGTTCAGTTGTTCTGTTTTGCCCATGCCCCGTTAGCGTCTTTCTGCGCTGGTTCTTGGCGTCGTGTCGTGGCCGAAAACTGTGAGGTGGCTCATGTTATGGCCAGAAGTCGTGCTGTGGCCAAAAGTGGTGTTGTGGCCGAAAATCGTGTCGAGGCCGAAAATCGTGTCGAGGCCGAAAATCGTGTCGAGGCGAAAAGCCCCGTTGTGGCTAAAACGCCTGCTTGAGCCTGGCTTTTTTATTTTTGTATTTGACCTTCTACGGATCAATGTACAGTCGTACTCGCTAAGTGGGCCACAACCAGGCGCGTCGCGCCCATGTTCTCACTGGTTGCCCCTGGAATACTTCTCCTGTCATCATCCTCCAACTGTAGCAGTTTCGCGCCTGAGCAAGACAATTTCGCTGAGTCAACGGATGCCAGACTATGTATAGTGCTTGCATCTTCGCCAGCCTCGCAACTATTACATCACCTATCGTGGGGCAATTTTCCTGGTGGTGTGAGAATTGAATACTTGGATGAGTGTACTACACATTTAATACCGGTCTCATTGCCGCCGCCAATCACCTTTTTCCCATTGTCATATAACTTTGACACGTTGGACGACCACATAGATTCGTCTGAATCTGAACTGACATATCAGTCAATCACGCAGAGTGCAGATGATTTTATAGACTAGAAAAGTGCGGCAATGAGGTATCATACTATCTAGCCATTTGATTGCGAATTGAGTATGAAACCATTAAACATTTTCGGCTCCGCTGCGTAAGGTGGGAAGTGGCCCGAGAAGATGCGTTTTGTACTGGCCCCTGCCAGGCTTGTACATCCGTCAACACCAGGTTGCATTTTACTGCATCAATAGCATTTCCTTCTGCACCTAATCGGCTTGGCCGCCACTCAACTCCGATGACGCCGTTTCTCCTCATTCACTCAACGAGCTCCTTGTGAAAAGCTGGAGTAAGGAGAACGTCATTCGTCACCGTGTAAGTTTGTTCCATTATAAGAGCAGTGTTCAAGCCTTTTTTAGCTTTGCAGTCTTTGTCGTTCGCCACATAAAACCAGCAGTTGAAATCATCATCCTAATTCAATCACCACTGGGCTATGTGAGCAGCGAGCATCCAAAGCTAGCGAGCCTCATCTGGGATGTCAATTTCTAGGAGCGATATAATTCCTCAATGCGGAGAGACCCGCATCGGCCATCAGCAGGCTTTTTGCCGTGCTGATGAGGAAGTTGGCACATCCGCAAAAAGGACTCACTCTGTTGTAGACGCATCCATTGAGGGTGAACTAGCATATCGGGCGTCAACTATGATTTGAATAAGCTAATATCGCATCAGACCCGGCAACAAGAAGTTCACCTCGGCTCGCGGGTCTGTTTTTGCCAACGCCTCCGTAACGCTACTTAACGAGGGGCCAGAAAAGAATGGTGCGCTGTATTTCAATTTGTTAGTGTCTACTGCTGCCAGCATCTCAGCTAAAGAACAAAGAGCTAATGCAAGACTAGCGCACACGATTCTAACATCACGCCTGTTCTGTATGCCCTTGACATACACGTTCCGGAGCAAACCCTACCCATCAACAAGATCCCTTTCCCGAACCCTTTACAAAATTTCTGACATCATGCCCATGAACGGGCAATTAGTTCTGGAGCGGTTACAGTGCAACGCCAACGCGTATAGCCCCAAAGCTACCTACGTGCGGGTGATCCTCAATGAGGCGGTCATTCCGTACGCTACTTGCCAGGAAGGCCCAGGATTTTCATATTCATTGGGTAACTTTACCAAGCTTGTCAACAACAGGCTTACCGGACGACGGATGTCGCGATGAGGACGACAAGCGAGGGACCGAGCACGCTGCATCTTGCGACGCCGACGGAGGAGCTGTCGCTGCATCATGCGGATATCGGGGCGATGACGCTGCCACCGGCGGCGGCGGCTACTGCGCCGTCGCGGTTGCTCAGAGGGGTTCAAGGTTGTAATTATACACGTCAAGGAGACGTTGTCGGATGGGCCGGTGCCGGGTGATGTGATTCTGGAGCAGCTGCAGGAATATGAGGAGGAGGCGCAGCTAGGGTGCGAATTCATTATTTCCAAGTCCGGGCAATCGTTTTATTTGTAGCGGGGAGGGGGAGATACCAGGACTGTGGATTGATTTTTGTCAGGTCCATTGGATATCATGCATGAGATGCCGCGTTCCTCGTAAAGCTTTTGACATGGAGAATTCGACGCCAAAATTCTATGACAGTGTTGATTGCCGCTCTGTCATATCGGATGCTGAATTCCGACTGGTTGCTCATGCGTGGACGGGCATCTAGTTATGCAAGCAAGATTAGCCGAGCTCTTCACGTCTCCCCACCGCCCACTAACGTTACCGGAACTAGCTGCGCCGAGCTGGGCGACGGCACAAAACTACTAAAAGGCCCACTACGAATCTGCAAAAACTTTTTCATTTTTTCTCCTACCATCAACACTGCAGCTTCCATCACTTGCCAGTGAAGACTCCTTATACTAACTATCAACATCGCCGGCCCTCGTTAACCCTATATAGATAAGGTACCCTTCTATATAGATTTATTCTATTTGTCACAGCTGGACCAAGCCGAGCGTCCTACCCTGTACCTGCCATCACGTGCGCACTCGCGCTCGCGCTCCTGTATTTAGCCAGAACCCTGAGATCCTGTTCGTAGCTCTTCAAGCTACGTCTTGTACATGGAGCCTGCCTGCCTGAGGAGTGCCTATCCGTAGCAATAGACCTAATTCAACCACCCGTGTGCTCCCCGTCCTTCCTGCCGCCCGCCGACCCTGACAATAACTAACTAAAAATCATATATACTGTTAACCCTAATAAGGTCTAGTATAAGTAGTACTTTAATATTAATAACAGAGTTGTTAAAGCTAATAATATCAGGGTTATGTTTTACAAAAACAACGCTCTTAGTCTGGATGTAATATAGGCATAAAAACCAAATGAACCAGCGATTTTATTCATCGTCGCTAGTTCATAGGGTACGACTCGTGGTACTCGTTGTATGAGTTGCCACGGGTGCGGTCGTGTTTTGGCGGCCGTAGCCATTGTTGTACCCGTTGCGACCGAGGCCAAACTGGTACAAGGCTTCACGGGCAAGCCCTGCCTGGTCACGGAACTGGCCGCCGCCGTAGATGTCGGGGCGGTACTGCGCCGGGGGCAGCTGGTAGCCCGGAGCAGTCGCGTACATGTTGCTGCCGCTGCCGCTGTCGTTGCGGTTGAACTTAGAGGAGGTATAGTCGCGCGCGCCGACGGCAAAGGCGGCAAAGCTGGCCTTGACGACGTCAAAGGGGTTGATCATGCTGAAGAAGGCGCGGATGCCGAGGACGCCGCCCTGGTAGGCGGTGGGAGCCCAGGTCTGGGTTTCGCCGCGCTCGGCGCCGCGGGCGATGAGGTGCTCGAGCTTGTAAGGGCCGACGGGGTACGCCCAGAAGACGACGAAGGAGATGGGGACCATCTCGAGGCAGCTTAGTAGCGAGGGGATGCCGTAGTGTAGATCGGCGTAGGTGAGGGTGTTGGTCTCCTTGAGGACGTGGGTGCTCTGGAGGATCCAGAAGATGATTTGCTGGAGGAAGGCGAGGCCAACGACGAGCTTGATGGCGATGAGCTTGGTCATAGGCTTGAGGCTGGGCATGTACTTCTTGAGCTGCACGGCGACGAGCAGCACTGCGGCAATGGCCATGCTGAAGGAGAGCGTCATAGCGATGCTAAGCCAGAGTTTGGCAAACTTGGTCTTGCTCTCGTACTGGCAGTAGACGCCGGCGACCTGGGTGACGATTGTAGCGATAGCGACGCCGAGCGTAATGACGGGGTACTGGAACACCATAAAGGAACGTTGCTGGGGGGTAAGACTGTTAGCGCGTGAAGGCTCGTCGTTGGAAGTAGCATGACTTACAGCGAACCATTTGACACCATCCTGAACGACACCACCCTCGGCCTTCTTGTCCTTGATCTCAATCTGCGAGAAGAAGCCGTCCCGGTCCTCGTCGTGGGGCGACATATACTCGCAGAGGAGCATAAAGTAGGAGGCGAGACATAGCGCCTGTATGAGCTCGAGGATCGGGTTAAGGTAGACTTGGGCATAGGGGAAGCAGATGCAGAGGAGGTTGACAATAGCGTAGAGCGGCACTAGCGAAATGACTCTCATAACCCTAGACAAAATAAGAATTTCAAGTTAGCAAAACAGAGCGCAAAACACATTATTCAGCGCTAAGTTTGTCGAGCGCAAGGGGGCTGCTTACTTAACTTGCTGACGGGGAACTGATAGGTGAGTGGCATGGCGCCACATGTGGATGAAGCTAACAAGACAGGCCAGCGCTGTGCAAGCACCTGCGAGGATGCGGTTGAATTCTTGGAACGTGAGACCGGCGATGAAGGTCTTGTTGGCACCTGTTGGAAAGAAGAGGAAATTGTTCAGCCTTTGCGATTCTTTTCCACCAAGTTGTCGATATTCAGGGTGTAGCCTTACGGGCAGTGAGGTTGTGCGTGGGGCACTGATCGCCATCGTCGTCGTCGCCGATACCGAACATTTTGAAGGTTGGTTGCGAGGAAGTCGAATAGATAGACGTAAAGGCGAAGATGTAGAAAAGAACTCGGACTCTTCGATTTATGTTGCTAAATGGAATAGAGCTTGAAGCAGAGATATATTACCCGGGAGTGAGTGAGCTCGCGGCGACGGCTGTCTCTTATATCTTTGCTTACATCGTATGGTGAACCTGTCCCAATCGGGTAAGTACCCATATGCCAGCCTTTGCGGTTCCCCGGTTCCACCTGTGAGATTGGAACTGACGCCCGCTTCTCGCCCAATGGAACCGAACTGGGACAAGCACTCTCTGGCAGTAACTACTTCGTAGATCTTCGTTGGCCTACCTATCTATCCCTTGCCAGACTTGGCCCTATGCAGCGCTTTCCTCAACAGACAGACGCCGTTCATCCGTGCAAGGCTGCGCCTGTCTTGACTGCCGAAGCGAGACAAGAAGGCATTTGCGCCGAACACTTTTCGCGTCCCGACCGAGGGACAACGAGAAATTCTGCGACAATTGAAGCGTCACATCCGATAAAACAAAAAAAAAAAAAAAAAAAAACATAACGATTGCGCAAGCCATTCTAAATCCCGCCCCGGCGCTGGGCACAACGCCCCCACTACCGATACCGATACCGACACCGATACCGACACCGATCCACATGATCCAGGAGCTACATTCTCCAGACTTTGTCGCTGTTACGCGCCCAGGGGATGCTGCCCAGCAAATCAGAAGCGAAGCTCCACGTCGAACGGAATTTAAGACAAAAGATTGGGCCATAATCAAAGCACGTCCTTACGCGGCCTGTCTAAACTAGTCCGGGAATAGCCAGAAAAGCTTTGGCAGACCCTTGCCTAGTTTTATTAGTCTGTCATGTATGCGTGTTTCAATTTCTTGTCCGTCAATAGCTATTCACTTTATCTTTTTTTGTCAACAGCAAGAAACCCAGAAAGGCGCCAAGGGTTGCTGCTTGTGTGCCGGGCCGCAGCCCTGTACGGGAATGCTTTCCGAAAACAGCCTCCCTCCCAGCGCCCAACCAGCCACGTGGGAAATATTTCAACCAGAAATTATAAGACGCAAGAGACACAAGAGAAGACTAAGCACCCAGCAAAAGGCTAATAAGAAGGTTTCTCCTTGCGTATATCCCCACCTTTCACCTGTGACACCTGGACTTTGTCAAATGCACAGCCCTGCAACGTGCTGGGAACCGGAAATCATTACATGCTAACCCGGTCGTCTGTAGATTACGTGCGACCACTGCAGCGCCCTTGTACGTGTTGTCGCCTGCGCCGCTTCTCACTGCTGACTGCGTGTTTTAGCTACTTCCCACCGCAGGTCTTTCACGGCGTCGCGTATCAGGATGGAGGCATGACGTACAATAACCCGTCCGCGCTGGCCGTGGCGGCTGTAAGGGAGCTATTCCCCGAAAACCCGGACCCTGGTGTACTGGTATTATCCGGAACTGGGACGGAGAAATCAAGGCGGCCCGCTCGCACGACATAGTCAACATGTCAAAGATGACTGGAGGCAGAGTGGAGAAGCGTAGGGGAGGAAGGCCCTGGAGCCAATGGAAGCTGTCCTTTGTTGGCCGTGTCTTTGATGCTTTCATGAGCCAGAACGACTTGAACCGAGAGTTTGAACGCGTGCGCCAGCATGCCGCCCATAGAGAGAATTTCTTCCGGCTCGATTTCGAAAATGAGAGGCCCCTGCCTGCTCTCGACGACATCACGGACCTGGAAGGGTTCTGGAAGGGAGACAGTCATGGGCGGAAGAGATTGCAGCATGGTCGCCAGCCATAGACGCCGTTGCCCTCTGCGTACGGGCGCAGCACTTTTATTTTGAGTTGGACGACGAGCCAGTCTAAACGAACGGCCGGTACAAGTGTTCTGGTCGCGTGTTGTGCGACCTCGATCGGGGATCACCGGCGCAGATGCTGTTGCTGGACCGTCTGGACTCGCGTGAGGCGAAAATTCGGCTGGACGGTCAGAGCCTCCTGGGGACTACCTTGGACGCGACGCTCGGGGGTAAGGCCCCGTCGTGGTCAAGAACGAACGTGATGTTCTCCGTCGACACAAGGCAGACAAAATTTTCGATCGAGGTCCGTGAAAGCGAGGACAGGCCCTGTGGCATTCCCGTGTCCCCTTTTACGGTTGACTGGCTTGTACGGGCGCAAGGACTGGATGACTACTTTGGTGGGGGCTATTGCGGGCGCACACCACCACTAACCTAGGCCCTGGGCAGGTCCCTGAAGGTGTGCGGCCGCAAGTGAGACACCTGCGCCCGCCGCAGGTGCGCAGGGGCATTTCCAGTGGCTTGACCAACCAGCTCACAGCGCCTGCCTCCAGCAGGTGCAACTTGATTTGATTTGACTATTACGTCCGTCTGCGCCCTAGTGTAGGCTTTTGGACGTGCTATCGAGCTATCAACAGACTGCTGTTACATGACCGCACCCACTTAGTAGGTTTCCGCAGAACGCGACAAGTCGCGCTCATGCTCTCAACGGAATACCCCCGGGGAATTCCTCCATATAACCGTCCTCCAGCTGTAGCAGTTTCGCGCCTAATGGCATATGTCTGTCTCAATCGATACCCGTCAGCGGGATCACGATAATGTTTTCTATGTGCTTCCTGGACTCCCTCCAGCTAGAATTCTCTCACAGGAAGAGGGGAAAAAACCTATGCTATAGGATAGCTCGGGAAAACCCTCAACAGCCAGAGATAGTGCGCAGGAAGCGTGTGTTGCCTTTTTAGTCCTTATAAAAGGACTCCTAAGGGCTTTCTTTCTGTCGCGACGAGCAGCTCAAGAGGAATATGAACTCTCCAAAGTTCTCCTTTTTGTGGCTGCTAGGGCATGCTAGCGCATAGCCATCAAAACCGCAGGTCAGTGGGCCTGGAAAAACGCCGCCACTAACAGCTGCTAACAGCTGCAAAAGTGGAAGAATTTTTACAGGGGAGAGTTGTACAGCAGGTGCAACAGCTGGTAAAACAATGGTTGCAGGGTAGATGGCAATCCATACTATTGTGGCGATTGTGGCGGTTGTGGCGATCTAATTGGTCAGACCAGCCCAAAAGCTGAGGCAGGCGGCAGAGCGAGCGTACCATAAATTTGAATCCTGACCGGATCTATTGGGTTCATTCATGCCTTTGCTATACCACCTTGACATGTTCGCGCATTATGGCCAGGCAGACCGCATAGTTACACCACATCGCCTACCTTTTGTCTCATCCCTCGGATTTCGGCCCCTTCTACAGGAAAGCAAGTGCCAACAGTCGCCGGCGCTTGCATTGGAAGTCGTACTGCTGCAAACGCAAACAGAGAAGCTCAATATCGAGATGGCAATAGCGGCGGATACGGTGACAACAGATCTCAACGATGATGTGAAACAAAAATTGCGTCCTCGAGCCTGAGGACAGCGCAGAACAAGTACATCGATAGCCAAATAATGGCTAGGGCCGTGGTACGAGCACAGCCTTATTCCTGGCAAACATCTACGCGCCTGATGGTATGTATTAATATGCGACACAAGCAGTGACGACTCCTCTCTTGCATTGAGGTGAAGCACAAAAATTTTCGTTGCCTTTGGTCGATTGTCATAAACAGCCTTGGCAGATTTGGAGATAAAAATCGCTTCACCTGTTCGGAGAATTTGGTCGAAATCGAACCAGGAGCTAGTCGTAGCGAGGTTGTCACGTGCAAAGTCGGCTTTATCGTCAACACCTCCTGAAGTCAAGAACTTGCCCATCGACATGAATTGACCAACCTCCCAAACGCCGTGTAGAAGGACTACAACGCATCGAAACGCATCGAAAAGTGCACATATGCCTGCAAACCTGATTTCCTCGTCGCCCGCCGGCGCCGCTGCCTATATTCTCGAGCGATAGCCCTGGTCAAGCGCGCAGCAGACGCGAAATGCCTCCTAGATTATACCATCGGAAATCTAGAACAGGCTGTCAATTATGTCGCCAAAGACGAGTCAAGGTAAAATTTATGCATCGTAACTACTAGGCGTGCGGCTGACAAAGTCCAGTGCGATGAAGCTCGTCCGGTCTGTGTAAGATAACGTGATTAATTCCGTCCACCGTGCCTAACTCACTCACGGGAATGAATTCTAGAGTAAATGCAAAGCTCATAACCAGCAATGCATCTACGACCGGGCACCGCAAAGCGCACAATCGGCCAGGGTCAAGCTCAGTCCACCCTCCCCGGTCTCGCCAATGCCATCAGCCGCCCCCGACTCGCCTTTGGTACAAGCAGCATCGGAGACAAAGGAACGACGAATCTTGGAGCTGCAGCTGATGCATTACTTTTGTTTCAACGCGTGTTTGTCATTGCCCGGGACGCAGCACTCCCCCGAAATTCGCAACATCTGGACCGTTATTGTCCCAAGACTCGCGACCAACTGTCACACCCTGCTCAACGCCGTTTTGACGCTGGCTTTGCGGCACATGCTCAGCACCGGCTTCCAGGACATTGTGCCCCTGGAAAAAATCGAACTCCACCACGCGCAATATCTCGAAGCGACCTTGCAGGAGTACCGTAGCAACGTCACCACCCTGACACCCGCCGTTGCGGACGCGGCGAGCTTCACGTCGATCGTGCTGTCGCTGCATGCCTTCGCCAGTCTTTGCGACCGCGACCTCAGCGACTACACCGCGCCGGTGCAGTGGCTGCAGCTGTGCAAGGGCGTCACACAGGTGTTCCGCGTGACGCGGAGGCTCTTGCAGGGCGACGCCGAGGCCTACAGCCACAAGATTGTCGCGATCGGCGGCCCGTTCGTCGAGCCGTCCAAGATACTGTACGAGGCGAATCGGAATCAGTTCCCGGCGCTGCTCGCGCGGCGACCGGAGGATTCGGGCGCAGACGACGCGGCGTATGTCGAAACCGCCAGCTACATCGGCGCCATACAAAGCGCCATCCAGGCCAACGAGCACGTCGACTTCATCACGCGCCGCCTCATCATCTACCCTTTGCTCTTTCCGCAGCGCTTTATTGAATTGTTGGACGAGCACCGGCCGCGTGCGCTGGTTATTCTGGCGCACTTTTTTGCGGTCGCGGCACACTGCCAGACATCGGCCTGGGTCGGAGACATTCCCAAGAAGGAAATTTTTGCGTTGGAAGGATACCTGGCGCCGCAGTATCAACATGAGCTTGCGTGGCCTTTGAGCGTTGTGAGGCCGTCAAAGTGAGTGTATAGAGGTCATAAAAGGGTCCTGCATCTGTCACGTTATGTGAGGCAGTTAGCTGTCATTAATCCTGTTATTCTTCTTGTTCAGCTTGTTGCTTCCCTATAATTAACAATCCTGTACTTAAATACTTCTGGAAAACTGCTGCCTGGCAGGCAGCAGTGTTACGACAGAATTTGCCACCCAGGCAGAACGCTTGCGTTTTGACCCAACAGAGGTAGCGTTATCCGACAGCATCATGATGCCAAACCGGATAATTTCCTCATGGGGACCAAAACCAAGGAAACATATTTTGTACTAATGATTTCGGCTTGTCTAAGAAGTGCTATAACGCTGAGCACTTTTAGACCCGGAAAGGCCGTTTAGTACATTCATTCAATGTTTTATTACGCCCAGTTGCTTCNCTGTTATTCTTCTTGTTCAGCTTGTTGCTTCCCTATAATTAACAATCCTGTACTTAAATACTTCTGGAAAACTGCTGCCTGGCAGGCAGCAGTGTTACGACAGAATTTGCCACCCAGGCAGAACGCTTGCGTTTTGACCCAACAGAGGTAGCGTTATCCGACAGCATCATGATGCCAAACCGGATAATTTCCTCATGGGGACCAAAACCAAGGAAACATATTTTGTACTAATGATTTCGGCTTGTCTAAGAAGTGCTATAACGCTGAGCACTTTTAGACCCGGAAAGGCCGTTTAGTACATTCATTCAATGTTTTATTACGCCCAGTTGCTTCTAGCCAATAGGGTTCACTAGTTATCCTTAACTACATGTTTAACTGTTCGTATCATACCTTCCACTTCATCCCTATCGTTCTCTAATCACCTCCACTGCGTCTTTCCAGCCTAACAGCCAGCATTCCGCGTTAAGTATTATTAATGACTAACTAGCTTAAGAGCGATTCCCTAAGTGTTCAGAGTCCTGTGAGGGTTTAGAGAGATTTATTCAATCTAATTAACGATCCTGATCCATCTGCCGTTGCGGATTCAGCCTTGCATAAGAAGGATAAGAGGTTTGCTTCTCACAAATCTCCGCAACAAAAAGCCTGTGAAAGAGAAGACCGGGGGTAGATCCGCTGCGGCTGCGCATGGCCCGCATGGGGTCCAGCCAGTCAGATAATGGCCGATGTCCAGAAAGAGTCGTCGGCACCAAGGCCCTTGAACATGTTAAGCCCCAAGGCTGAAACAGAAAAATAATAATAATTTTGCGAAACGTGACGAGGGTCTGGTGTAGATGCCGTTACTGATAAGTACGAAAGTACGTCCCGCCCGCCGCCGCGCGGGCGTCTCTGTGTATAGCTTCATCCCACGACACTCGCCCATCATGCGCTCTCGTAACCTCCTCACCGCCGCCGTCTCCCTCGCGGGGGCCTCCGCCGCGCATAGCTGCGACTACGGCCAGGGCCATACCTGCGTCAACCCCGACGTCAGCGCCTCCGTCGCCCTGCCCACCCCGACACTATTCCCGTCCTCGTCGCCATCGACGACCTCGCCCACACCGACATCATCGCCATCACCGCCGCCAACACAGACGTCAAGGTGCCCAGCGCGGCCGCCAACGGGCCCATACAGGCCGTCTCCTGGTTGCTCGAGTTCAGCAACGGCACCGCAACGTGATGGGCAGCCAGGAGCGCGCGTACACGGCGGGGGCGCTGGAATCCAACGCCACGAGCGACGTGGGCGGCGCCGACGGCGGCTGCGCGGGCCTGCTGGGCGCGGACTTCGTTGTGGACCTCAAGACGCTCCTCACGGACAAGAGCACGCTGCAGACGGGCTCGTCGACGGCAAGCGGCGCGCTGATGAGTTTTTCGCCACGCCGCCCAAGAATATACGCTGTCCGAGCATCTACTGTTTCTTCACTGACTAACTTTCAATCATGGATGGGGCTATCTGTGCATATACGCTGAACTTCTCGGACTCTGGGACGTGGCTGGACGAAAGTGGCTAAGGGAAATAGTGGGAGGATGCCATGGTAATGATACATAAGGTCTTATGACTTGTATAGTTCTTCTTTATCTCTCTGCCTATTTTTTGTACTGGCACCTAAATAAGCTGAATTTCTGATCAGACAAAGAGCTCATGCGGCTTCTGATGGGTACGCACCGGTATGCTACCACCGTCTATCCACACTCCCTGTCTTTCTTTATCTTAGAGTCGAAAACCGATTGAGTTGAAGCCTCCCAATATCGATAGAGTAGGATTGGGCCAATAAAGCGAGTCTCTGTGTAAAAAGGACGTAATTTCGCTGCGCCTCACTCAGGCTGCATGGGTGATGATGCTGCCGCATCACTGGGAGAACTTTCTGCAGCGCCGGTCTGAAGTGCACCACAGTCAGTCATCGCAGTAGTTTCCAGTGTGCTAATCTGTTTTGCTTGAGCACGAATGAGCTCCATTTGCGCCGCGAGACCGAAGTCTGCCTCCTGGATCTGATGCTCTAGCAGTTGTTTTTGTTGAAGAAGAAGGGAGCGTTCTCTATCTCCTTTTTCTGCCAGAGCACGCGAGATACATTCCATTTCGTAGTACTCATGGTAAATGGCCATAAACCAGCCCGAAATAACCTTGTGAGTCTCTCCATCGATTAAAAGTGTATTGTTCATGCTTGAGTGGGCGGCCAGTGAGGAGGACTTGTCTTCCCAACGATGAGGGTTTGGCATTAATTTAGATTTTCAATGAAGTAATGAAGTTTTGAAATCCAGAAAATTCCTACCTGGCTCCTCAGATGTCTTCCAGCCGCATTTCTCATTGATCCTAGTATTGTTTAGTGCAATAACAGCTTCAGCTCCTTTTCTATTCTTTTAATTTAGCGCGCGCTGTAACAGCTAAAAACGAGCGGCTATTAGT
>LNDK02000020.1:0-18133 GCA_001455915.2 Samsoniella hepiali | reverse complement strand
ATTAGTCTTTATATAGTATAGAGCCTACTTGCCTGGCTATAGACAACTATTATTAGCACTATATGCTTTAACGATATGAAAGCCTAGCTCCTCGCTAGCACAGCTAGCGTGGTGCCTAGCGCGGGGAGTAAGCTTATTAGTGTGCTTATCGACTACTCTGCTGGCCTTAAGCTGAAGATATTATCCATACCTTTAGCGTGGTTCTGGCGGAATATGGTGTTAAGTACGTGGATGTGCTAGTCGCTAACACGGGCCATACTATGGTTATGGAGAGCGTGCTAGTGATGACGGCCGCGTAGATGCGCGCGCTCTATGAGGTTAACACGATTGGGCCGCTGGTAACGCTGTAGGGGCTGTGGCACCTGATGACGTAGGGGCGGGCGGCGTAGGGCTGGCCGGGTAAGGGCTGGTACGTGCTGGTGAGCTTGTTGGTGGGCTTGATGGGGATAATGGAGCCTATGTTCGGCGGCGTGTACGGGCCGAGTAAGGCGGCGGCGAACTGGATCGTAAAGGCGGTGCACATGCAGTTTGGTGGTGAGGGCGAAGGGGAAGGGGGGCTCCTCTAGGACTTAGCCTCCACCCCAGGCCTAACAGAATGCTTATTCAAAAGATAGCGCACCTGCATTTTTTACTCTTCCATACGCAAAAGCATGAAACTGACAAGACAAACTTCCGGGTCAACCTTCGCGCCCCAGCGCTTCCTCATATATATGTGCCCCCCGGACAACTGACGGATCCACTCCTTACTCGAACTCTTTCCTCTTCGTTCTCCATCACCTAATTAAAGTCTTGCTTGTCTCCACCTGTCCGCCTTCCCGGCCGCCTTGGTGTTGTGATTCACCTTTCGCTCCCTCCCGTTACTGCTGTGTATGACCCTGCTTCCGTAGGTATGAGCTGCTACGCCCCTCAGCCAAGTTGTGACTTCAGCTCGTGGGCCTGAGCCACTGGGCCGCCTATACCAAACATAAGAGAAGACACGTTTGACGACCTTACATCTGCGATACTGTCCTACGCGCTAGCCGTAACCTCAACTTGCGTTTCATGCCAACGCTACCGTGAGCTCTCCAAAGAATCTATCATCAGCAGTTCTAGTCTTCCCCATCGACTGGATGGCTTTTGGCTTTTGGCTAAACTTGGTCGCAGTGGTAATGGAGGGTTAGAAGCGCAATAATATTGAATAACTTCCTCGCCGCAGCTTTGCAATTTAAGAACTAGCTTAACAGCGAGGTACAAATATCTGGGGGGGAAAAGCAGTATGGTGAAATAGCACAATCAATCTCGAATTATGACCACCAGATTCTTAAAGCGCAATAGAGTCCTGCTATCAAAGACGGCATTCAAAAATCACTTCTTCTCCCATGTTTCTCCAAATTTGCGTGACTCTGAGGCCGGCCAGATTGGCCAGGGATCGAAAGTCGGATTCAGTCCGCTGTTTGCCGTTGATGCAGGCCAAGACCTGAAGATCCAAGCGACTCGTAAAGCTAGCCCCCCAGTTGGGCAAAAGAGGCTCTGGGGCCAGAAAAGAATTAGGCTGGTTGCTCAGTTGGTCATCATCGGACCTGTAAGTGGGAAAAACAACGTGCTCGCAAATCAAAAGTTTGCTACTTGCGGACATAGCTGCCGCAAGATTGCTCAATATATGGGTCGCCTTAACATCAGGCCAATCATGTATAACATGGCGAAGGAAATATATTGCGGCATTTTTTGTGCTGTTTTCTTTGAAAAAGTCTTGTTCTTGAAAGCTTAAGCGATCTGACTGCGCGGTGTCAGAATAGTTTCTGTCGATGAACTGCGGGTTTCATTCATTAGCGATTTGTGTTGCTAGGTGCTAAAGCACTTGGTCTGCACCCCCTCCATACCTCAAGAAATTTGTCTTTGCTCTCAGCAAGGTCTTGGACTTGAAGTTTCAAGTGCCGAAATTTGCTAACAATTGGCATTGTTGCCCCACCGACACCGCCTCCGACATCAACGACGAGGCTATCACCTGGCTCATTCGCCCAAGGGTACACTGCGGCAGAGCGGTTAGAAAAGGGTCAAATGCATGCCGGAATATGCAGTAAGTAAATGCAAAGCAGAGAATGAACGGAGTGGACTGTACGTACAGCCCAAATATTGATCATAGTTAAGCCCTTTACCTGCGAATGCGATAGCGCCTCGCTGCCCAAGGTCTGGCCGTACTTGCTTCCAATACTGAAACATATTCAAGTTTGTATCGTATGCAATATTGAAGGCTGCCTTGTTGTCCGCATTTGAACCTTTGAAACCTGGCTTCGTAAGCGCATCCCATTGTTTGCAGGATGCTAACCGACTTTCCTCGGCGCTACGTAGGTTAGCCTGCGGACTGAGAAGTGCCCTGAGAGCTTTTATCGTACCATAAACCAACGAGTGCTTTCTTAGACTCTTTTGTAAGTAAGATGGAAAGCTCGTTATTCTCAAAGACGTCTTGCTTTATCTCGCGGAAGATGTGGATGTTGCATAGCGCGCGTAAATGCCTTGAGATTGTGTCGGCCTCAAGTTCAGTCTTTTCAGCGATTGCGTAAGCGTCGAGGGCCCCGGCACTCAACAGGTTGGCAATATCGGCCTTGCAAGCTATAAATAGTGCAGTGTGGTCATGAAACTAATGGTGGTATGTTAGAAGTACGGCGGTAATAGATTCCGGGTTTGAGGGAGTCTCTTACATTGAACATAATGTCGTGTAGCCAGGCCTCCGGATCGCAGAGAGCCCTCAACATGATTCCGGCGCTGGACAAGCACTTCAATGCGCGAGCAACGTCTTGGCCATATCTGTCCCGTAGAGGGTGTCGCTTAGACGATGCAATGTCGAGGGGAGGGTCATTGTTCAAGATCATATGTTCATGTACTACATCGACTGCATTATTAATCAACCTGCGGAGCGATTCCAGAGAGTCGCACTGCTTGTTCGTTTCCATGGCTCTCGTAATAATCGCGCTTAGCGAATGCCAGACCTTATCAGAAGGATCTAAGCAGTTGAAAGAGGGTTGAGAGCCCAAGCTGGAGTTGAGCGAGGGGAAGAACTTATAATAAAATACTAGCGAGAGACCGTCATATCTGTAAGAAACAGCAGCTCAAGGTCGTTCCATGGTTTTGTCCGATTCTTGCGGTTTACAATAATACTTCAACTACCTGTGTCACCTGGACACATTTGGGGGCGGATTTAGGTGGCTTGATGGAGCTTCCACCAGCGTGAGACATGCAAGGTCGGCTATGCGCATGAGCTATTGGCACAACCACTTCGATGACCAGTCTTCTCTTTCCATCTGGCAACAACAAATCGTAGGTTACATTCATTGTAGAAGTAGAACCTGAGGGTGACCTGACACACCCACTACACCATCTGGGATAAATCGCAGCCGTAACAGTGCAAAGTAACGAAACCCTCCATAAACAGTTGTTGCGACATGCCTTTGGAGGGTGAAGAGATCTCAAAACTTGTGTGCTGGATCAAGCGTCCAGGGTTATCATGTCTTGGCCACATTTTACCCCTGATTGGTCTACTTGTGACCGCGGTTGCACCACTTTGTGAGAATTTGTGGACAATTTTGGCTCTTAAGTTTAAATTATTTAAAGCTGCCACGAATAGTGGGTCTGACTGCTTGATCTGGTCTCTATGCTAGCCCGTTAGTCGGTCCACTGATTGTTCTTGCGAGCTTATCCAGCGTGCAATGACGAGACCATCTCTCTTAGCAAAGCCGATCGTCTCGGCGAGCTGGGAGGCGGATGTCCAGGCGCATAAAACCTCGACAAAGTATACGCTCGCATTTGGCCTTCGATATTCGGTCGACAGAGTAATGCGAGCCATCACTGTTACAGGTGTAATCCATCGGCCTGTAGAGATGACACCTGTGAGAGCATCCCGTGTCTTGTGAAGGGGAAGACAGCTGACGAACGCCAGCTCCATAGCTCTCATTCCATACCTACTACACATGTGGAATGGGGTAGCGTGGAGGTTCTAAGTCGATAGATGACGACAGACTGTTAGCTCTGGTTGCTTAAGTGGATCTGGGAGCCCCGCCACGTACAACCATTTACCAGCGTTACAATGGAATGAAAGACATTCTAGGCTTGTTTGGGTTAAGGTTCGTTGATACATTTCAACGAACCCGAGCGGATATATCGCGGGAATACAAGTTTCCAGCGGGGTTAATCGTTAACCGTTTTTGCCCCTCTCTGCCCAGCAGATTCGGTTAGCTGTAGATAAAGCGGCCCGCGTCCCCTACTTCACTCATACTATTGAGTTTTCTACGTGCTGCTTCATTCGAGTAGCCTCTGCTTGTTCGCTCACATATACGAGTTTCTCAAAATGCCGATGATTATGTTCGCAGAGAAGCTTTGGGTATTCATATGCCTATGCATCGCATGCGTCTTCATCACAGCTATAGTGGGGGCAGAGAAGTCGGGTGAAAAAGATGTAAGGTATCCAAAAGTCGGTGCAAATACCAAATCTAACACCAAAGCTAGGCGGCGTATAGAACTATTGAAGGCCGGACGATGAAAGAAATACGGGGAAACACGAGGGTTCGCCGTTTTACACACGGGTACGTCATGTTTTTTCGAAATTCATCATTCCTTAACCGCTTACCGTTCGATAGCCTCGAAATTTCAGAGGAGGGCTACGAGATGTGCCACAGTGAGCCATACATCATTCGAAATGGTGGGCGAAAGGAGGTGGTCTTGTGTAAACCGGAACACCTCCAACAGTTTTTCCAGAAAGGTGGAAAAGGTAATAGTTTGACCAGACCCGCTCATATTATCCTTGTTAGCTATCAGCTAAAGGTGTTATTGAGTTACAGGGCACTTCAAAGCGCCGGACGGAAATATGGGTTACTTTTTCCATCGGTGAGATTCTATATCCTTGAAAAACCTTACTTGACTCATCCAACATGACAGACTCCTTGGCCAATGTGTTGGAGCGCAAAGTGGTGTCGACTGGGCGAAGACACGTTCTGTTTTCGATCCCATCTTCACACGCCCTGCTATGATGGCGCAAATCCACGTTTTCCGAAATGGTTTACGCGACTGGCTGAGAGCTCTTCCATCCTGCTCCACGGCAAGCCGGCGCGGTAATCGCGCTTTTACAGCCGACGTGTCGGGCCTTTGTGTCCAGCTTCCTCTGAGACTCGTCTCATACTCGTTATACGGCAAAGAATTAGTGGACGAGGTATGGTCTAAACCCCAATCACAATTTGACACACTTGCTCACTCTGGGCAGAACTTCGCCGAGTTAGAGAAGCTGGCCTGCGTCCGAGAGCAACTCAGCACCTATGTATTTTTCAGCCAGGGCATGATCTCTAAGCTCTACTCATATCTGCCAACACAAGCTAACAGGCTCCTGAATGATTTCACAAAACAATTTCGAGCATTTAATCTGAGAATGGTAGCAATTGCAGAAGAGGTGTGCCATTCTACAATAATACTTGACCTCAAATCCTTTACTCACTTTTACAGATGAAGATTGAATGCCCACTACTGCAAATATGGCAAAAGGCAACTGAGGAGAATGGCATCAGCATGGACCAGGTAAGTAATGCTGCCTGAAATGCAAGGTTCAGTATAGGGTGATTGATAAATATATAGTTTCTACACACCATCGACGAAGTCCTATTTGAGAACATTGACGTCGCGTCAGCGGCCCTCTCGCATTTACTAGTCAACATCGGCAGCGATACTGCAGTGCAGGAAAAGTTGCGTCTGGAAGCGAGTCCATATCTCGAAAAACCGGAAGCGGAGAGTATCGAGGCGTACTTAGGCAGGTCAGATACGTACCTGGAACTTTGCTGTGCCGAGTCCCGCAGATTGTGCCCAGTACTGTGTAAGTAGTTCGTGATATCAGAATCCGAAATATGCTAATACGTTTCGACTTTAGGGTATACCTTCCCCGAGCGCGCACCCACGGACAGGGTCATTGACGGATTCCTTGTACCAGCCAATACGAATGTAACCATTGACTGGAAGCGCATCAACATTCACTCACCGATCTGGACAAGCCAGGTGTCTACAAAACACGCAAAACAAAAGGTCAACGGGTTCGAGTACTGCCCCGCACGATTTAGCCAGCTGTCAAAACCCGAGTATCGCTACAGTTACTTGGCTTACGGTGGCGGCATGCGCAAATGTCTCGGCATGAACTTTGCAAATCTCTTCATGAGGCTTTTCCTGTTTGAAGTCATCTCAGCTTACCATGTTACTGTGAAACTTCGGGCATGGGAGCTTGGGTTTCGAAGAGATAAGTTCACGCTCACACCGAAGAGCCAAGACATCCTGTTTGAGGAATGGCAAAAAGGTGAGGTAAGCGACGGTAGCTGAGTAATGTTTCGATCTTTAGAAAATTATAGCTATATAGTAGCATAGAATGGCCATGCGATTATTACGAATTTGTTTTCGGTTCTCTCTTGATAAGCATTTAAAGTTGCCGAATTTCTTGTTTTACTACGAAAGTGTTGATGTCTCCTTGTTATTACTACCTTCGCGGTAGCTCCATGTATAATCGAATGCCAAAAAGACTGCAGTACCATACGTACAAATGACTGGTGAACGAGCAGATGGAAGCCGAGGGAACTAGACAACAGTCAAAGGGATATTTAGATGAAGATAGTTGAGCTACCCAGATTTTCGCCATGGTCAGCTCCTGCATCCATGCACACACCCTGCCTCACCCTGCCTCACCCAACAACCCGTCATAACCTTCTGATAAGCCAGCTTTTGACCATGATCTGACAGTTTGAGCAACTGAGATCGTGTTCGAACACAAACGAGTTCGTTCCGGAGACACCACGAATCCTGCGGATGAAAATGTCCTCTCTCATTCCGCGGCAATGGCAGATGACTTTCACTATTGCGAGTGCTGGATAGAACGTGTGTCATTGATTTATGAGCTTTCTGCTCTATGGGTGAGCTGTTTCGTGTCGCTACCGCCTAGCCCCAATGGCCTTCGCTTTACCTGTAATATTGGGCTTCAACAATTCCATAGCAGCTCGGTATAATAGTGCTTATGTGGCCCTAATGACTTCATCGCTTTGTTAAGCTTCCACCAACTAGGACAAGCTGCTTTCGTCTGCCCACTTGTTGAAGGGATAGGACGACAGAAAATTAAAACATCAGAAATACGCTTGAGTTCTTGGCTATTGATGAGAAGGGTTCCATATTTATAAATGGTTAGTGCACACTTAGACTGGCCTAAAAGCGTACCTCGGAAGGCTACGGTACCAACTTTGAGTCATGAAACTAGAGGACGGTATACGAAACGTTCCGCGTTGGCGACGCCACGCTGGTCTAACTCTGAAGGCCAACTAAGATACAGTCTATGCTTCTGAGTAACAACCTCGGGTGTATTCATTCTCTTAGTTTATGCATAGACATCAGTTATGTGAAGCATTTGTCAATCATTGTGCCACGGTCAAACTTCCGTGGTGGCAATTTGCTCGATCGCACGCTGATCCCATAAGAACTCGCTATTGGCTCTAGCTCTATGACGGCATCAACGCAGATATCCGACGATCGGAACCGCCTATCTTGGCACGGGTGTTTGGCTAATGCACAGTCTCCAACGGATGTGTTCTCATAGCCAAGATGGAGTGTTCATGTCATCACTAAAAACCTTACGTCATGGGCCTGGAACATATGAAGTCATGCTATGAATGCCGGGATGCGAGCTCACTCCTATGCGCTTGGTGGCTGACCAGCTCCTCGACGTATATAAGAGCCCGGTAGAACCAAGTCTCGCAACAAACTGGTATATGCAGTACAGCTGATCCGATACTAAATATTTAGGAAGCCGCATAATTTCTTTTGACTGATGACTTCGCTCATTCTTCCTCCCAAGGGCTACCCTCAGGGCCCAAGAAAACGAAGCACTTATTGTACGATTCTAACTGATGTAGCTCGTGCCGCAGCCGACGCTGAAACGGCAGTGGATCTCTTTGGACAGCTTCTGTCAGGAAACAGTTCTTCCGGTTTTGCAAAATTTGATGCTCATGTTGGTGAGACTGGCTGTCATATCCGCGCGACCATGTTCCGCGAAATGTTTACCAGCCACAAGAACCTCTCCCGTTCTGCGGCAGCCAGCACGTTACCAACATGGGTTTCTACGGCTAAAGAGCAGTATCACGCCATTCGCAGGAATGCAGAGACCATTTGCCTCCACTTGACCAAACATCGCGTTGACCCACGCGATTTCGGCATCAAGGCCAAGTCTGATGTCCCAGAAAGCTTTATTCGTGCTGTTTCAGGGGATAACCCTACCGGTAAGTGATAGTTGTTTCTTGCCTCCGCTTCAGTTTTAGTTGAAGATTCTAATTGTATATAGCGTTCAAGTCAATTGATGGCTACGGGTATACTCGAATGACAACAGCCATGAATAATAATATGGCCAAGATTCCCACGATGGAATGGAATCCGAATGATCCACGGATCTTGGTTAGATTCATTGTGTACTCCTTTGTGCTATCGAAGTACAAACAGTTTCTGATAAAAGATGGTCGTTTCACCTGTCGCCTCCGCCACGACTTGGCCTGCGACGAAGGCCAAGAACACATGAAACCATTTTGGGACATGCGTAACGGCGACTATAAAGTGGCAAAGCCCCTTAGAGTTGAGTCAGAATTTACAGCTTTGCGGATTTGGATTTCAGAGCTCAGTTGCGCCTGGCTTCGATATCAGTCTTACAAGCTGTCGGCAGAATCCATATATTCAACGTAAGCTTTTTTCGAGAAGCGAAATTTGACCTCAAATATTCTAATATTGTCTTTTAGGATGGTGCGCACATCTGTTCTGACAGCAAGGACAGGACTCGCCGCATCTGCTTGCTTTCCAACCTTCCTCCTTCTGCGAGACCTCTGGGCGACTTCCGAAGGCGGCGTTATGTTGGTAGATCGGCACTATTGCTCACAGGGTACGAGCTACTCTACTAGGTCCTTTTTACTGCAAATTTCATCTGACAAAAAGCAGGCTTCCATTATCATGTGCTTGAGTGTAAGCTCCGATTGCTGCGGCAGAGTAACACAGCTACAGTGTGCTCGGCCGTGCACTGGAATATCAAGGAGACGAGCGTTCCTGGTTTGTCAGAGGCAAGCAATGACAACCCCTACATTGTTGTTTTGGGGAGTAGCATCAACGGCCCCAATTCGGCATATACGAATCGAACTTTGGCTATGGAGGCGAATCCGTCCTTGACTCGAATGCACAACGATGCAGGGTGTGTTGAGAACCAGCTCCATGCCTATGAACTACGCTCTACAGATCATGATCGTCTATCTCTTGCCTTTTTTGCGGCACACAAAGCATATTGCATTCCCCTTGAACGAACGGACACGGAGAGTGCAACTATTGAAATGGTTGTATCCACGGCAGATCAAAACGCATACGCCCTAGAGTTCAAAACGCTCTGGGAGAAATCTGCTGCAGAGATAGACAAGCTCGGAGCTGGCCCAGAAAGTCTTCGGAACTTTGCATGGCAGCATGTTTTTACCGAAACAAAGTATGGGCTAGCTGAGCTATTGACAGAATGGCAGGCAAATGAGGACTTGATGCCGATCGGGGCCTAGTTTTCTTTTAGGAGGTTTTAGTCCACGAACCTGTGTGGACTAAAGCCAAGTCAGGCAAATCCCGTAAACAGTTTCGATTATATTATTATTCATTATTGATAGATGGCTACTTAATATCCCGTGAAGTGTCTCTCCTCTAGATGGTAACCGCTCACCTTGGCTGTGATGAAGAACCAGGTCGATGTGGTAGAAGCGCTGCTCGCCGAGAGGCAGATCGACGTCAATTGTTCGCACGCCCCTACATTTAGTTGGTGAAAATGCCTTCATCAACAATGCTTGAGAAATAGAGATTGGCTGGCGCACAGTGAGCAGCGCGCCATTGCTTGAAGAACCAGATGGAAAGCCCTCGAAGCGCAGGCTGGTTTAAGTGCGGCGAGAGTTGAGATTGTTCAACTACTGCTCGACAACGGTGCGGATGTCCACGCGCAGGGCGGTCTTCATGGTAACGCCCTGCAGGCTGTCTCCGCGCGAGGTCATTTTGAGATTGCTCAACTACTGCTCGACAATGGTGCTGATGTTCACACGCAAGACGAGTATTGCGGCAGTGCTCTTCAGGCTGCCTCCGCGCGAGGCCATTTGGAGATTGTTCAACTACTACTCGACAAGGGTGCTAATGTTCACGCACAAGGCGGGTTCATTAGCAACGCTCTTCAGGCTGCGTCCGAAGAAGGCCATGAAGAGATCTTGCAGCTGCTTTTTAGACAAGGGAGCAGATAGGACAATCTTATCTATGCGCTCGGCTGATCGGTATCGTGGTGTGCTTCCTAGACAGGCAATACTCAAATCATTCACCTTTTGGTCCAGCGTGTTTCGACCGTAACTGAGCTTACAGCTCACGAAAAACGTATTATCTCTGCACACTCGAGTATCTTCAGTATGTTGCGATGCCAGTCCTCGGGGCAATTCCTAAGGAGGCATCCTACTACCACTGTGGCATATGCAGTGGTGGCAACTTCGACATCTGCTTGAACTGTTTCAAGAATGGCCTTCATTGTCAGGATAAGTCTCATAGCCTGTCCTGAACAAGATCCCGCGTCCCAAGTGATGGATCGACAGAAAGTATGTATACTTCGTGTAGCGGCTGGTTGGACGCGGTAATAGTATGTTAGCTTTTGGAGCAGAGATCACAATCACAGAAGAGGTACTGAAGGCTACGGCATGTAATGGAGAGAATGGCAAGGAAATGATGACTCTGCTTTTATAGTAGCGAAGAGCACAATTATAAACGAGCTAACGCAGCACAACATGACCATGTATTCCAGATTCCACTGGGAGACCCGCCAAGGCGCCAGCCTCCCAGAGTAAGGCCCTGCATCGGGCTCCTTTCTCGGCCAGATCCCTGCCTGTCATTTCATGGCGAGCGAGGAGTCCAAAGGTCCAAATCGCTCCGCGAAAGTTCGCTGTCCACTAGTGCATGTTGACACAGTATGGACGATGCTTCTTGCAGCTACTAGTCCAAACCCGCCGCCTGCCCTCACTGCGGCCCCTCGTCGCGCTTGGCCAGCCTAAGCCAGCCTAAGCGTGCACTACCAAAGGACACGTGGCCTAACAAAGCTTCCACGGCATTCCATTTGTTTCTACAAGCACCGGCACGCTGCTTACTCTGCGCCGACCAATCTGTATTTCCCAAGCATTGTTGATGAAGGCATTTTCATTGTCTGAACAAGAGGCATGTACATTTTCTTCCTAGCGTGAGACATGCGTGGGGAGCGGGTTATAGGGCTGCATGCTAATATAACTCTATTTCCAGGGGCAGCAGTGCTTATTTCCCACTAATCTGTGCGCCGTTTCGCCACTAGTTAACTCATACGGATGTTAGCTGAGATCCGATTCTAGGCGTATAAATGATGAAGGGCAAAAGGCAGCCTAGGGACTACTTGAGGGATAGAAGAGCTCTTAAAGTGACGCGAAAAATCGCCGATTAGGCGATAGTAACGTAAATATTTGCCTCGGAGGTGATATCATGCGTAGCTGTGTAAAAGTAAGGGTGAGAAATGGCGCGTTTCATTTTGTTTGCTCAAAATCCGGTACAGTAGCAGGTGTTTTTCTTTTCTTAGAAGACAGTCATTTGTGGCTGCTCGGCGTTGCTTCTCTGTCAACCACAAAATAACAAATGGTGGATACGAAAGCCGAACAATGGCAGAAAATAGACATCACAGAAAACTGCCAATTGACCTAGAGTCCGGCCATTAGTCAACGAAAATCGTAAAATCGGGCGGTATGGAAGGCTAGGGCGCGGGCGCAAGGTGCGACAACGAGTGGGAGGTACAACTGGTAACGTCGGCCACCCACTTGGGGGCACCCCCACCGGGGAGCACCCTTAACGCCTTACGAAGCCACGAATTAAATGCCTTATAATAACTATAAATAATTATATTTAAATATTAGATAATTATACCTTAATAGCCTTATTATTAGAGATTTTAATATTAGATAAATTAATTACCCTTATCTCTTTTATATTAAGTAATTATTAAGTAAGTTAATAATATATATTTATAACCTTTATAACTATTATAAACACCTTATTTAGGNAATTAAATGCCTTATAATAACTATAAATAATTATATTTAAATATTAGATAATTATACCTTAATAGCCTTATTATTAGAGATTTTAATATTAGATAAATTAATTACCCTTATCTCTTTTATATTAAGTAATTATTAAGTAAGTTAATAATATATATTTATAACCTTTATAACTATTATAAACACCTTATTTAGGTTTAAAAGTACTTTTATATACTTTTTAGTATATAAGTTACTTAGTTATTACTTAAGAATGTTTTTTTTTATCTTTTAAATAGTGTGTTAACGAAACAACAACCAAAAACAAGGGAGACCCCAAAGCACTCTCTGTACCCCTGCAATTTGGGGTGGTAATCAGCGCTTTTCTCAACAACCACACATCCAAGTTCAATTTGGAGTGTATTTCGCGGTTAATCAACTCACTACCGACCTGTTAGCAATTTTCTTACCTTTAAAAGTAGTAAGTGTTGTTGTTGTTATGGTGGTGTGGTTGACGAAGAGGCTGTGTAGGCCACTTAAGGCTATAGCAAAAATACCGTATGGTATCCCAATCGATGGGTATCCATTTGATCACTTTCAGAAAGTAAATAAAAACGGGAAAAACAAGATATCTCTTTTCTTTTGGTTCCGGGAAACCTCTAGTACTTATAGCTAGTAAGACCAGGCTGTGGCGGCTGCCACCCCCGACCTGGTACATCGACTGACCACTTTCGGCCCAACACAATCCTCCCCGCGCAACACCATTGCGCCAAAAAACCATCGAAAGCAAAGCAAGTGGCCGTGGCCGAATGATCAACTAAATACATCAATTCCCCTGTTTTCCCTCGCGCTTACGAGCGCGCGCTTCTCTGTCCAAATTCTACTGCTCAGCAGAAGGTCTTAGCCGCGATATCATCGATGCCACGTTCTTCCATTGATCAGGGTGCACCAATCCAGGAGGGATCACTCCGATCTCTTCATTCTTACCCACGACGAAGTAAGGTCGTTGCTTTACACCCAGCATACCTCTCAACAGCCACACCGTTGTAGCCTAAGCTCGTTCGTCTAGAGTACGCCCCGCGTACTCACGATTCATCGTCCGGCAAACCTCCAAAGTAGAATGGAACTCCTAGACACCAAGGATTCGCACTCCATTAACTACTTTCACATTTCTCGAAGCAGGCTCCCCGTGGATAGACGAGACTTAAAGCGACTTAGTCAACCGATTAACGTCATCGCCTAGTCTAGTAGGTATAACTAAATGGTGATCACTCGTCATCTCCGCCCATTTCTTTATGCGATCCATCTGCTCTCTTGCCAACTACAAGTCCACGTTCTGTTGATCACGCTCATAGGCTTTATTAAGTTCTCGTTCGAACTTAGACGGGATATCAATGCCCCTCTCTATAAGTATGGCCTTTAACTGTTCATACTGTCGCCGAATAGCAGCAGAGGCTTCTATTCGCACAGATCTTTAAGACAGCGGTGGCGGGATAATTCGGTTAAGCGACTGAAATTTGTTAGTGTTGATTGGCGTAAATGCCCGTGGGTCAAAACGCGGAGGTCCTATAGGAGTTGTTCCCGATGGATCAACCATATTCTGCTTCTTTGGAGGTGGGCTCTTCGTCAAAGAAGTGATAGATCCAGCCGGGGAAAACACTCGCTTGCCCTGAGGCAAAGGGCGTGGTCTAGCAGGAGTCGATAGAGAGCCAAGCTTAGTGGCATCCGCATACGACATCCTCTTAATAATCACAGCCTCGTTCGATCGCCCACTCACGCTTATCGGCTTTTCCTTAAATCGAGTCGGGATGGGTTTCATACCATTGGCTCTATAGACGAATTGCGGGAGACTAGTAGGCGCCGTCCCGGCTTCTCCGTGATCTACCACAGTGATCACCTCAAAAGGCTTAGGAATACTCCTATTACCTTTCTGTCGGTTGCCCCAAAGTGCAACCAGCCCATTTAGGGGTGGCGGGAGCTCTTTCATCTTTTCTATTAGGGCTCGGCGCTTTTGCTCAGGCAAGTTCTAGATGGTTCGTTAATACATCGTAGTAAACACCCTATGCGGCTAATTGACTAACGGGTATTTGCAGTTAAATGGAATAGGCGCAGCAATGGCCTCCAGGGCTAGGGGAACGTTCTAAGCAGCAGTTTTCCCGTTAGCAAACCGCTTAAGCTCTAACGGATCCACAACTTGATTGCCTAGGAATGATCCATTCTTAACCCCTAGTTCGTGTATGCACATGTACCTAAGGATGTTTTTAACGACCCTAAAAGAGTTCTCATAGGTTGTGCTGATTTTTGCCCAGTCGAATATAGGCAAATCAGCCTTCTCAAGTGGGAAAGCTTGGCCGGGTACCGTCAAAACGTGCTGATCAATCGCGAGGCAATATGTCATAATCTGCCTAACGTAGACATTCAATTCCTAGCCAACCAGACAACACAGCATGAGTATAGCGTTAAAACAGGCTATATAGCCACATTCGTAGCCTTTCCTCTGGTTTAAAATGTCAGGACTAACCACTAAAAAGGTGTAAGGGAGGTGGAGGACGCCTAGGAAATTACGCCACATTAGTCTAGCAGCCTTAGCTTAGTCTATTCTACCACTAGAAATCAGGTCGTAAAAATAGAAGACACTAGATCTTCGATCAAAGATGCCAAGAGCCCAGTGTTTTCCTTAGCCCCCGTCTTCCGCTTCCGTGTAGTTGATCAACGTGACCCAGAATCGTCGGCCCTGGAGTTCACGAGCTCCAAACATCTTCTAAGCTCGAGGACCAAACGGCGGCACCCCAGCTATATTCTCTTGTCCTTTCTAGACACAGCCACAGTCTTCCTTCATTATAAAGGGATTAGGCTTAGGGTATCCATGAATGATCATCTCCATAGGGATAATAGCGACAGCATTTTCAATTCCTCTAGTGACAATTTTGAGGATTGCAAAAATGTCACCTCTAGTAGCCCATTCTTCTTTCGCGAGCCCTTTAAGGAAGGAATGGACATCAGCCAAATGTAATCCCTAGGTGCTTCCCTCATTAGGTTCGAACCCATTGAATGGCGAATCGCCAGTGTATTTACTGGTCGTAGTGTCGACGGCTTTCCTCGGCCAGGACAGTCGTGGGTAAAACAGCGGCGGCTGGACCTTGTAAAGATCTTTGATCGATTGATCAACGTGACCAGTTTCTTTAGGGAACCAGTGTGCTCCGTATCCTCCTTCCATGCAAAACGTCCCATGCTCTATGAAACGCTCAGAACTAGTCATGGATTGGCGGGAGGAAGATGCGATGGACGCGGCTTTGGTACTCATTATGACGGTAAATGTGCGATCAATCGCAAAAAGAGGGTAAATAACGAAAGAAAAGGGAAATGTGTGAGTGGTGGCGGAAAAACAGCTTGTTTTAAGGTGGGCGGTTGAGTGGTGATGATGGTGGAGGAAGGTTGTGTGCGATTAAGCCAACAACTCCTCGAGTTTAAATACCTCAAGGGCCTGTTTGTTGTGTGCCACACAGCAGCTGCCTTATCGCGGTGCCAGCTGGCAAATGGGGTTATTGCGGCTGCCTGTGCACAAGGCATAGTGAATGACCCAAAATATCAGTGAATGACCGCTTCACGGTTGCCTATGCACATGCGTAAAGACTCGGTGAATCGGTGAATGACTGCCAGCTTGCGCCCTGTGTGCATCACACGAAACCTCCTTTCATCTTACTTTAAAGAAGCACCTGCTCTCCTCTTTCTTTTACCACCTTCCTTCCCTCGTTTTTCCTCCTTTATCTTCCATCTCTCCATCTCCTCTTTCTCATCTTCCTCTTCCTCATCTTCTTCTTCTTCATCTTCTTCTTCTTCTTCCACACACAGCACACACATCAAATTTCCTTTATCTCTTCGCCTATCATGCCTAACAACACGGCTTTGCCTCCTTACCAGTCAAAGGACCTCCCTAACACTCGATTAACACTTTAGCCACAGATTGACACCTCTAACTTCACCCAAACTCATAAGCTTAGCAAGATGAACAGTTTGGTTAGTATCAGCCTAGTCTTTAAGAAGCACACATTCTTCCTTAACGTAAGTACACCTTCCATCACCCATTAATCAACCATACTAATAGCTTGACAGATCAATCAACACCTTTCCTACTTCCTGCTCAACAGCGCTAGTCGTGATCCCTCTGGAATCCCGTTATACCTTGAGCTCGCATACTCCGAGAGCTTGGAGGGCAATCCTCAAAAGCAGGCGGCATTTTGGCGTTCTTTTCAATACCCGGATACTATCCTCGAAAGCGCAATCAAAAGGATCAGAAGTCTTCCGCTTCGAAACGTGTACATCCCCGCCGAAGTAGGCCATCTTTACGGTCCTATCCTTAGTCATTTGCCTCTCCGGGTTGATCACGTCAAAGCAGCTCTTGTTACTTTCCACAGGACCCGGAATCCTCGTCTTTGTGCGCGTTGCGCTGCCTCGTACCTTTCGACGGTAACTTCCAAGTCTGTCCACGTCATGAGTCCCTTCTTCGAGTGCGTCTCTATTCCAGGCTTCATGGGTGGAGCGTGTGCCAATTGCATCTAGCATTGCAAGGGCGCCAACTGTTCTTACCGCGTCTTTATTGGCTATTCCACAGTCATGGCTCCTCATAAGGGTCCTGGTGACCACACCGTGGCTGGACAACTTCAGTCCGTATCTCCATTTGTCTCCCCGGCTTCAGAGGCACTTAATCGATCAACTGCGCCTCGCTTTTGCAAATGGCTTTTCAAAGAGCATAAGGAAAGCGAGCGTGAGGAGGTCGCCAAACGCCTGTTTCCACCGAAAAAGTGAGCGTAAGGGTACGACCAAACGTCTGCTCCATCTTGGCTCCTGATTATATGTCGTGCGGTCTTTTCGGGGTGGTTTTCGCTATCGATTAGAATTAATCACTTAGCTCTTTTCTATAGGTGTCTCTTTTTTCTAGCAAATAAATTGCTTTTCCCATCTCACCACTATCAACCCCTCCCCACAGTTTTGCCAAACAACCACACGCAAAACTATTAGAAACAAAAGAAATATTTTAATGAATGTATCCTCATAAAGAGACCAGTGTGATCAATCGCAAATAGGGCTCTTTTCTGGTTCCTCTTGACGCTTGGCTGGTATTTTGATTACCAGTCCACCTTAGGAGAATGACAGCGGTGTCCGGCTTGCTTTCGGCGGTGCCAAACGGGTATTATCGCTTTCAAGGTCGTCGTCTTCCCATGATGGGTCATCAGGGTCAGAACCTTCCTCGGTCGAGAGTTCTTCTTTAGAGTCTTCCTCACTATCTCCTCCTTTCTTTAATAACTCCTCCCCATTCTTAGCTATCCACCATCCTTCTTCGTCCTAGATGAACGCTTTCAATTGATCATGCGCATAGGTGCCCGCAATCTCTATTCCGTCCATTGTTTCCAGCTTGTACGCCTTCGTATGCGCCTCCTTTTTCTGTATACGGTATGGGCCATGCCATCGAGGCCTCATTTTCGCTGCTCGCGACATATCAATTGCGCGGACTGAGTCCCATGCAAGCACAATTTGTCCATCGATCAATGGCTCCTTTCTTAGTCGATGGCGATTATTCCGGTCTGTCCTGTCTGCCAGGCTTCTCCTGAAAGCAGCCACTCTGCGTATCGCCTTTACCACATCTTCTAGGCGTCTTTCAAGGACTTGCATCCATACATTATACACGTCTTAGGTAGAAACAACCAAATCCCAGTTAATCAACCTCCAGGTTAGGTATTCGACTTCGATTGGAAGAATAGGAGGTTGTCTGTATAGCAAATAGTACAGTGACCGACCATGGGAAGCTCTTAGGGATATTCGGTCCACTAACAACACTATTCCCAGTTTCTCCGTCCACTTCTCGCCAGTGTCTTAGTGCATCTTGCTTAGCATAGAGATAATACTAAAGTGACCGGCCTCAACTAGTCCGTTCGCCCTGGGATTGTACTTGGAAGTTGTGATCAACTTGCAGCTAATATCCCTTAGAAGCTGAGGTAGCTCTCCTTTGAATTCTAGACCGCCATCGATCACTGCTTTAGGAAACACCCCAAACCGAGATACTA
>LNDK02000048.1:0-16474 GCA_001455915.2 Samsoniella hepiali | reverse complement strand
TATCTCTCCCTTAAGTACTTATTTATTTCTCTATTATAAAAATTAATTACCTTAATTAATTATCTATTTATTAATCTTTAATTATAATAATTAATAGGTAATCTATTAATTACTATCCTAAGGTTATATAATCTAACGTCCTAATTAGGCTATACCTATAGCTTATCCCTATTATAGCTTATCCTTATACCCTTCTATAGTAGGCATTTATCACTCTCTTACACTATAGTGGGCGTCTATCATATAGTGGTAGGCCTACTAATTTTTCTAACTCTACCCCTAGTCGTGTAAATCTAACTCTACCCCCTATTACTACTAGTTTCCAATCTAACTCTACTATAGTTGTGCTAGACTGGGTTAGTAGGCTATAAATTTGAAAACACAATTGACTATAGCGTGATAGTAATTTCTATCTATTGTCTTCTCAATCTTTTCCAAAGCCCACTCACGCTTGTGCGCAGCGTTTCGTCTGACTTGACTGTTGCTTCTCCCTTTCCACTCTCTCGACTAATTTCACGCCTTAACCAGCCGCTATCCTGAGAAGTTTCCTGCTTCAGAGGGCTAATTTCCTGAGCGGCCTCCTGAGCTACTTCAGGCTGCGACGAGCGACTGAAATTCGGGTGCCCGTACTCTCGGAGAGCCAACCTTATCTGCTGATCGAGCTCCTCACTTGCGAGCGGTTTGACATACCCGCATCGTCGAAGTTGCTGTAGTACTACCTCGTCCAAAATGAATCCCTCCCAGGTCCTGCGTCCAATGGGAAGCAAGTTGGGATTTGCACCATTTCTAAGAAGTAGGTCTAGCATGGCCATGTGGCCATGCTTTGCGGCATAGTATAGCGCAGTCCGCCCGCCGGAATTTGTGCCATTGACGTCGTGTCCATGTTGCAGAAGCAATTCAGCCAAAGTAATGTTGCCGCTTCGAGCAGCCTGTCGTAGTCCGGTAACTGTTCTACAGCACCGTGATTTGCGGAAAGCTAAGTCGCCAATTGTTTTATAAGAATGACCATCGAGTTCGAAATCCAACCAATCTTCTGCCGTCAAGCCACTCTCGTCGCCTTGCAAGCGGAGCTTCGACGGCATGGGGTGATCGAGCATGACCTTGACAGTATCCAAGTGCCTTCCGTACACTGCCAAATGGAGTGCCGACCAACCATGATTGTCCTTGTAGAAGCCGTCTGTCCAACGTGTCCCTGCATGTGACATAAGCCAAAGCACCACATTATAGTGTCCCAGAAAAGCGGCATGGTGAAGTGCAGTCCAGCCATGGCATGTTGATGCATCAGGATCCGCTAATCCAAAGTCAAAAATCGTCCTCACTAAGCCGATATCTCCTCTATTAGCGGCACAATGAAGTATTCCAGTACCATAGGTGCTGGTAGTATTGATGTGACTGCCGGTTTCCGCCAAAAGATAGAGAACGTTGCGATGGCCCTCCTCAGCCGCCCGATGTATGGCCAACCATCCGTGACGGTCACGACAATTTACATCCACCCCGCATTCGAGGAGCAGTCGAACCATGTCAATATCTCCAACAGCAGACGCTTCGTGCAATGGAAAAGATTGTGAGTCTTCCGTCTGCATTCCATACTCCAGCAGCGACTTGGCAATAGACAGTTGCGCGAAGCTGGCCGCCCAAGCCAACGCAGCTTTTCCGTCTGCGCGGACGGACCAAGCGTCTGCGCCGAGAGATAATAAATTCCTGGCTGCGCCTTCTTGTCCAGCAATGATGGCCCACAGGAATGGGGAGAGTCCATATTCGTCCGCGGTGTCAAGAAAAGCCCCGCTGTCGACCAAGAGTGTTATTCCTTCGTTGAATCCATTCTTCGCAGCGTAATGCAGAGCAGTTTGGCCAAAATCGTCTCTCAGACTGGTCGCATCTCGGGTGTCGCAGTCTAGCAACAACTTCAATAACTCCGCAGATGCTTTCTCTGACGCAAAATGTAACGCCGTCTTTCCGCGGCATGCTTTGCTACGCAAATCGGCACCACGATCTATGAGTGACTTGGCTAGCGGGATGTTTATATCGCTTACCGCTCGATGAAGCGGTGCCATTCCAGTCTCATCACTGTCCTCCAAATCGAGGGCTTTCACAGAGGATGTAATACCCTCCTCGGAAGCCTTTGCCACTTCATCATCTGCTTCATGCGCGACGTCTAGAGCCTCGTCATCCAGTACACTGTACATGGAAGCGCGCAGTCTCGCAGGACCAGCATCTTCTGATAAAAGGTCGCTGGCGATGTCTTCTGAGTCGTCGTCACCGTCGCAAGGCAGCTTCTGCAGTGCGAGTAGAGAGATTTCCTTCAAATGGGTGGCAACGTGTAGCTGCAGAGCTTCGCTTGCGAACACAGTATTCGACTCACTATGCTCAGAAGCTGGGAAGTCATCGCCGAAGGGACATTCAGTAAGCTTCTGCAAGCCTGATCTTCGGGCTGCATTGCTAAGCGTCCCTATATACGCCTTGGGTACATCATGCTCTGTATGGGAGTGCTCTTGAAACTCGCCCTCCTGCTGAAAAGTGATGGGTTTATGAGACGGAGCTCGACACTCCCAAATATGCCCATGAGCATTTTGCATATGGCTCAGCCAGGCTTTTGAAGTGTCAAACGTCAAAGAGCCTGGTTTCAGAGCGCCTGAATCGGTGCAATGGCCAAAAACGCAGACAAAGGGCTCTAGATCTCGAAGAAGGTGAGTGCTGAGATAAATGAGCTTTTGTCTCTCGAAGAAATTGAAGCAAACAAGTACTGACCTCCACCGTTCGGACCCTACAGTGCCGTTAAAGTCAAGGATTACGCCGCAGTACGGACACTCGCTTGTCTTTGGGGCAGCGGGGAGGGATAGCTTGCTATTAACCGCGACAGACTTGGCACGGGGAACTTCCGTCATGGGGCTTTCGTATAATGCACGGACAGCAGTCTGTTGGGCCGTTGTTGCATGGGTTGTAGGTGCCGGGGGAATAGACGGCGATGCCGATGTTCCATGGAGAGCTCCCGGCTTCGATGACATGCTGAGACCGAAATGCACGGCCGGAGCACGAGACGGTACCCTAGGTAGTCCAACTTTTATCACACCTTTCTGTGGACGCTGGAAACTCAAGGCGACACGCTTGCGATGCGCCCTCTGATAACACAATCGTCTCAGTCTCAGTGCATTTGCCTCGACCAGGGCAGAACAAAGGGCCTCTGTCGCCCCAGGGAATCGAAAGCGAATGTAACACTCCGTGTATAGACGTAGCTCTCGGATCGCGTTGTTTGTCTTTTCGTCGGCTTTATATCCTGCTATTTTATCTGCCCTTGTAATCTTAGCTGACCGCCGAACTGCGTTAGACAGAAGGCAGAGCTGCGACACTGTTCCACCAATTGTATAGGTGATCAGGGAAACACTTCTTCCACCTTGGTCTCCTTCACTGTCGGTATCACTTGAATAATCGATTGTCTTAGTGACTTCTGCGCGGCCTGATTCTGATGTGCGGCGCTTCTTAGTGGTTGGGGTTTCCACTGACTTGTCCATCGGCTTCACTAAAATGTGCACGTCAATTAGACAGAAACACAGACTAGAACTCTTGCGCCTGGGAAAGAACTCACAAAAACTGAGGGTATTGAGAATAACATCTAAGAGCTGATGTATAATCTCTACTACTGTTGGACTATATCTGAGCCGGTAGTCCAACGAAACGTTAGGTGGCCCAAATACATCCATGTTCGACGCCCATAGTGTAAAGCGTGCCATTTGATCGTCCATGATAGTCGGATCGTGCGTAGTCTGCGGACTGGCCATGCATTCCTGAAATGCTTGGCTGCATTGCAAGGCGTGCTGGGCTATTGTCAAGCCTGTGTCGTCCTGGAGGAAGACGTCGTCCTGGGGACTCAGCTCCATGGCGGCGGCTAGCAATTTCGCAGCCACAGATATGTAGTGGTAGCTGACGTACAGCTAGGTCAAGGAAAATACGGTCTGTGGTGCTTATTTTCGTGTATGTGTGGAAGGGCCGTTGAAGTATATGCAGGACATGGAGGCAAATACTTCGTGTTGGGCAGATGAAATGTGCAGATTCGTTCCTGCCGGCCTTGCGGTGAGGCCGCACTTCAGCCCAGCCGAGTTGCACACCACGGCTGCCCAGGGCACACAACAAAGCTCGCGTCGGCCTTTGAGCATTGGCCTGCTAGCTTCATTAAGCTACTGCTGGAAAACCATATGAAATCTCAAGAGCAGTTAAACTTTGCATTCTCATGATTCTTTGGCGATTAGTTCAAATCCGTGAGTAGCACATCGTTTTTTCGAGATGCGGGGTCGCCCCCCCTTCCTCTTGACCAGAATGCGACATTTATCCTCAGCTGTCGGATTTTGCGACGGTATCATATCACACATGCGCTAGCATCATGCGGGCGGCGATCAGCCACCGTGGAGCCAGTGACTGCTCACAGACAGCCACCCGCTTGCGTTTGTGGCAATCAAAGAAACATTCTGGGACCCTATTTGAAACATAAATACACTGGATGGCTTGGGGAGGTCTATTTAAGTCGCATAATCTACTGGTTAGTCAGTCATAAAGGATGTCGCTAATCCGTACCATTCTCAGTGAGCCAAATTGGCTGCCTGACCTCGTTAGCTTACCTTCTCCTACCTAGCCTCTTTACTTTCCCTTCCTTTTCGCTGCATTTGAAACCATGTGTCTACCCAGTAAAAGACTGAAGTGCTTACATGGCGATATATCGGTGTCCTCTCTGTCCTTCATCTAGCTGCATTAGACTTGATCTCAAAATTGACAGATCGTCATTCGGTCGTGTCGCTGTTGCACGGCTGGAGGATTGCTAGCATCTCGGGAAAGCGGGCACTAGTTACTAACCGAACGGAGGGATGCCTCCGCATCTATGCGCTACCAGCAGCTATACTGTACTGAAGTACTGGTATATATCTGGCCGAGCCGCACACAGGCACGCCAGCCCAACCGTCACAACGCCATGCCAGCCTGTTGTATCTGCTTTAGAAAGACGGGCCCTAATTCCTGATTCCAAAGCAGACCCTGGCGGTGATTCCAGCCCCATCGAAAGCTATGTCGTTTTCTAAAACATATTTTCTCTGCCCGACATCTGATTTCATCCAACCACCACCAGCCGGTCCACTATGCCTTGGCTCTATAATTCGCTCGACATCTGCGCCGCAACTCCCACTCAACGGCGCGAGCGTCGTTGCGGTGGCAAATACGAACCCACCCCAGATGGAAACGGATTGGAAGAAGACAGTTTCGGCGAAATCAGGTTTCGGCCTGGGGGTGTTCGCGCAGTTTTTGCAGCTGGCCACAGGTGGGTCAGGCATCGGTCCCGAAATTGACGTGGAACGATCCCGCCAGACGGCGAATAGATTCGCGTTTGACACCATGACGACACTGTCCTTTGAGCCGACACCACAGTACGTGGAAGAAGCCACCAAAACACCAGCTGTGCAAGCCTGGTTGCGGGAGCCCAGGCAGAGATTCTCTCCCGTCGTCACGCTCTTCCTCGTCACAGGAATGAAGCTCGTCAACGGCGCCAGAATCAAGTACTCGTCTTCGGGCAGCACGGCATTCACAGCGAACCTGGGGGTGGACGTGCCTGCTCTTGGCTTCACTGCTGGACCTAAAGGCCGCTGGACTAGTGCAGATGACGACGAGACTGAATTTAGTCGCGAGTCTGAATTTATTTTTGCCTTTCGCGTGAAGAGGCTCAGAATCGGGCGAAAAATTAGTACTGAGGATTACAGTAAAGGCGCTTTCCTGGCGAATGCAGGTGATACGAAGAATGATGCTTCCGAGCCCATCTTGGCGGACGATATAGATGGTTCGGCTTTCGAAAATGCATATTTTGTTTCGGACGCTACCGAGGATGATGATGTTTATTGTGTCCCGGCGTAGCCAAGGCTATGCAAATACTCCGAACCCAGAAGCGCACAAAGTTTATCGAGCTGAAATTTGACAAAGCGAAACTATCTAATGATACATGTGTTTTTTTATGTCTTTGATCTTTTTGTAAACGTCCTCCCTCGATGATTGTGCATCCATGAGTATGTGGGGTGTGACATAGTCGTAGCCTGCTCCTCTCCTCTGTCTGACCATGCTCTTGAGAACTGCATCCATGGCATGCGCGCCTTGTAACCAAGGTCCTAGTTTGTCGCTATCTGCCACTAAGCCATGCTCTTGCTGCCGGGCGAATGTCAAAATCATAGCTGCAAGTCCAGCGGCGATCGGTGTTGCCACCGAAGTTCCCGACAGCACCTTGACACTGTCGTCATGGCCATTTTTCCCAGCTGGCCAATGAGACCGGACATGCTCACCGAGTAAGCTAAAATTGACATCTTTATCATCTGCTGTTGGGTTAAATGCGGAGGGATTGCCATTTCCATCGGTCGAGTGTATGCAAAAGACACCCGGGTACTTGGCGGGAAAAGCTCGTCCGAGATTGGCGCCGTCGTTCGAAGCCGCGGCGAACAGTAGCTTCTGGTGGTGTAAAGCAAGAGACACGGCTTCTGTCATAGGCCCATTGTACTCTCGAATGCCGAATGACATCGATATGATATCTACATCCCACTTTGTGGCTGCGTGATGAATGGCCTGCTTTAGTTGTTAGCATGTTACGTGCGGACTAAACTGACACGTAGAGATCTTGCCTTCGTGATAGCGTCGTAGCTCTCGCGACCAAGAATCTCTCCATCTGCAATTTTTGCAATATAAATCTCAGCGCATGTGGCGATTTTGAGAAGAGTTCCGAGGGCATGAGTGCCGTGTCCAATGTTATCCTGAAAGTTGCCGGGTTCCGCGCTCTGTATAAAATTTCGCGCGTCCTTAATTCGAGGGTCGAGTTGATGGCCGTTAGTGCGGATGAGAGGGTTTTGAAGATCAAATCCAGAATCTAAGATCGCTATTCTCACTGGTTTGAGCGCACTGGGCATATCTTCGAGGGAGGCGTGGTTGATAGACTGCGTAGAAGCATCAAACGCGTCAACATGGGCATGAAGCGAGGAAATGAGATTATCCATCCATCTGTCAGACAGGTCGGTACTGATAAAAGTGTTAGCAAGCCGCAAACCTTTTTGGTTAGAGCAGCCTACTTTTCTTCAGAGCTCTTCTGATGGCTTGCATCAAACAAATACAGGCGTTCGTTCGAAGGTGCGCCGACTTGTGAGATAGTTGTGACCGGGCCAGGGTATTGAAATGACATTTGCATGACTGGACTTGGTGGAGTAAAGTGTAGGGATGTCGGAAGCGAAGGAGCTGCTAATCGAGGTTCGCTCTGGGCCGAAGATACGAATTTGCTTGCTTGTTGGCGCAGAACCTCTTGGCCAATTTCGCCCCAGAGTTGACTTTGCCCAGCATCAAGAGAGCCTAAATCTTCTGACCTGAGAGTCCACATCTTGAAGAGTATGGATTCGAGTCGCTTGATGACATTCTGATAGAACAGTTTTTGGACGCTAATAGACTCGAAACTAGTCGGTTCTCCTGCGGGAAAGTATTCCCATTGTAAGCACGCTTTAGTTGCGAGGTAGTAATCTTCGCCAGCGTCAAGCTCCAAATTTTTCAACATGTCAATACAAGCATAGTAGCTAGCATTGACGTCTCCGATCGCTATTTCGTCTTTTTTCCATGAGTTTACCGGTCTGCAGTAGTGAAGCTCACACAAGAGAACCCCTAGTGCCAACACGCTGGCATTGGGATGTACCATGTGCCTAGTTTTGGATGGGTCAGCTTGTCCGATTCCATGGCCTGCCCTGTTGCCTGAAATGAGCGGAACGTGTTCCATGTCGAGGAACGGCTTTGTGATACTCGGTAAGTGTCCGTCTTGTAGCGGCTGGAAGAATTGAATGTTAGAATGACTAAATGAAGGCTGCACCCACGGCGTCTCCAAAAATGGTAGCAAGGCTGTGGCGAGTGTGAGTGCCAAGATTCGCTTGCCCTTCAGCGGCAGAACCGACAGACCGCCACTGAGCTCTTGCTGGCGCTGAAAAAAGGCCGACAGGGACACTGCCTGCGGTATTCGGTAATCGCCAAAGTTCTTCGGTTTCGGACGGAGCTTCTTGAACGTGCCCTCCTCGTAAAGAAGATGCAAGCAGTTGCGCATAGGGAGTGACTCTGTGATGGACTTGCAAATGTGCGCGAGTTCGGGTAAGTTATCAAAGTCAGGTTGAGAGGTCTTCGTGCCGTTGCTACTCCGAATGTCTCTGATGCGAGCGCGTCATTCTGTCAGCCTACCACTCTGGGTCAACGAGTCTGGCAAAACTTACTTGACCGTTATCTTGGCCTCTTGCAATGTATTCTCAGAGAGAGATCGTACGCAAAAGAACATCTCAAAGCTGACTTCTTCATGCGAACTTTTCCCCCGCAGGGGTAATGCAAGTCCAACACTGAGGCCGGAGCACTTTTGACAGACACAGGACCACTGCGTTCGTAATCCCTGATGTAGCGACTCGGAGTGTCTTCTCAGTAGAATGGCAAAATCTACCTCCGGCTCTTCTATATCATCGGCAGCGCTTGGCTCTTCACGAGTCACAACTCGGCGTCGTTTTGCGTCTGTATTCAAGCCGACAAACTCTTGGATTGCGGCCTCGTTCTCTCGCTTACGTTTGCTGATGCGGATCGCCGAGTCCAGACTGGGATAGCTCTCGTGGTTCGGGCGCTTGGTCATATTACGAATCGCTTGCAGTTTCGGGTAGGGCACGGCGTTGCGTATGCTCTGCATGTGAGGGACGGATCAGCCGGCGTATATTGAGAGGAGAAGGAAGAACGAAAGGCCACAAAAATACTAACAAAGTCAGAGTCGTCGTCGAAGTCATACTGAATGACATTCTCCAACACGCCGAGTGCCTTCTCTATGTCTTCTAAAGGGGCCGGGTCTTCCTCATCCTCGGCCTCATGGCGCAAATATGCATAATTGCGTATCCAAGCCAAGTCCCTCTGCGCCCTCAGTGATGGGGGCGATGCTGTTTTTTCGGGTCGCTTTCTGGCTAAGAAGCCCAGAGTAGTCTTCCACAAGCCTCGGGAGCTATTGGGATCCATGATTATTGATTGGATATCTGCACACTTAAACTAACCACAGTAATAAGGTAGAATAAAGTGTAACAACGACACTGGCAAACAAGACATGGAAGGAGAATGCGGCAATCGGGATAAGATTGGACCAGATGGGGCCGCAACAGCAGCGGGGCTTCGTTGTTCCTTGGCCATGGTTATACAGGTAATGTAGACATTCCAATACTATTATGCAAGAGTTGATTAAGCCCGGCTGTGTCGCGCTGCCCCATGGCGTCCGAACTTGGCCAACTAGCCGAATGGCGTCTTACTCGCAGGCGGGGTTTGTGGTACTTGGTCCCTAGCTGAGAGTGGCCAGCAGCGCAGTGCTCCAACCATTCTGTAACCGCCCATCAGCGAGTAAAAGTAGCCCCCCCGGGGTCTCCACACCCATTCAACCCAACCATCCCAACCATTCCACGCGGCCCGCCCTAGCCACGACTTTATTTGCACGGTCATTGTACGGAGACGCATTCCATTCTTGCCATAACCAGAGTACGGCTACATCATGCAAATGGTACAAAGTATCTGATCTCGGCCCTGAGAGATTGGACAACGACGCAGAAGGTGGGTGAGGAGCCCTCTTAACGAGGCTGAGGCAGAAAGGGGGATCAGGTGGGGGTGTTGTATCAATACGGCGCTCGGACCCCACTAGATCCGAAAAAGTACTTCCGGCCGGCGGTAATACCAGTAGCCTAGTCGACCAGCTATGTAGTTTCTACTAGTACATCCTGCAAGTCGGGGCCAGAGGCCAGTCGCTGGACGTGGCTGGACAGGTCGTCTACCTCACTGGTAGCAAGCTCAGGCAAGGGAGAGTAGAAGATGTTGAATTCCTAGGTCCGATAATAATCGCAGCCTGCGGATGGTCTCGTTTACAAGAGCCCGTCTCATAGTCGGATTGTGGCACCTGGGCGCCATTAAAGACATGGCTTCAGTCCACCACGGTACGGCCCGCCGGATACTGACCCTAGTTGCCTAGCTAGGCAGAGACTTACGTTAAGGGGCCAGTGTGTGTATCCGTAGTTAGTTCGGTGCCCAACTGCCCAACCGCCTAATAAACCCCGCGCCCCCAACCCCCTACTGGTAGCTAGCCCCCAAAATCTCACCCGTCGCACAGCCAGTCCCGATCGCGCTCAACGGCTTGGCTTCGCCCCTCTACCAACACAGACTCTCGCAGGTTACTTACTTTTCTCGGTTCAACCTGCCACAAGATCGCAAGGCTCTGAAAGAGATCATTTGGCCTGCATCCAGCAATACAATGTCGCAACCAGAGGTCAAGAAGCGCCACATTAGGAACCTTGGCACAAGCATCATTATGGAGCCGTCCTCTGCGGTTTTAACCGCCAAAAGTCGAACCTTGACGTGGGACGAGGTTTCTGAATGGCAGCGGGACAACAAGTACATCCGCAGTGGCTATCGTCGCGAAAAGGCGGATTTTCTCGAGATCCTCACCAGCCTGACTTTTCTGCACAACGAGACTTGTAACGTGTACACTCACTTGATCGGCGCGCTTCTCCTGCCACTCATTGCGGTCGCTGTCATACGGGGGCTCTCACAGCCTCACTTTTCTCTTGTGTCGGGCAAGGACTACACTATGTTTGGAATCTTCTTCTGGTCTGCCGAATGTTGCTTGCTTTTCAGCGCCGCCTACCACCTGGTCGGCCCACACTCGCATCAAGTCGAGCAGTTCTGGCATCGTATGGACCTGCTGGGCATTGTCATTGTCACGACGGGTACCTTTATTCCCGGAATCTACTATATATTCTTCTGTGAACTTTCCTTACAAAGATTTCACTGGTTTATTGTCGGTTAACCCCTAACACTCGCATACCCGCCTCTACTGTGAGACCCCAGCTATACTACATGCTGACTTAAATACCGTCTAGGTTATTATCTCGGGATCCGCTACCGCTGCTTTGATCTGTATACCTGTCTTTAGAACACTACGCTGGCGAAAGGTAAGAGTCAGCGCCTACGTTGTCCTTGGCGCGTCGGCCTTTATCCCACTACTACATGGGTCTCAGCTGTTCGGTCTTAAGTACATGAGTCAATACTCGGGGATGAACTGGTATCTACTTGAGCTAGTTGTATATGGCAGTGGAGCTACTCTCTATGCGGTAAGTCTGGATACATTAACATTCGAATAACATAGCGACTTCCTGTGATCTGACCTATACTTATAGTTCCGAATTCCCGAACGCTTTGCTCCTGGTAAATTTGATATTTGGTGTAGCTCTCATCAAATCTTCCACGTCTCTATCTTGTGCGCTATGTACATTCACACGTTTGGCCTAATGCAGGCTTTCACAGCTTGTCATACATTAGACATTTGCAATATTCAAGCCGCTCATAAAGCAAGGTAAAAAGGATAAATGAATTCAACTCTTAGAGGGTAGATATTAAAGCAAGCTTGATCACATCAGCAGGCATACCTGAGAAGGCGAGGGAGATCAGAAGTAGGATTATGCGGAACAGTGGCCTAGCATAGATACTCTACACTGGACAGTCAATTGGCATGCAATTTCAGCTACTGCAAACACTAGAGCGTTTCTGGTAATTGGTGAATTGTAAATTGAACGAAAATTATCACTTCCGCTATACACTTCTTATTAGCCCCTCATACAACGCCGAACCGACATTGTTCGCATTCATTAGCTTTCTGTATGTTGGCCACGGACAATTCCACGGCTATTAAAAGTGACGCCTACCGATCAGATTTCGATCCAAAAACACTGTCAGTAAATACCCGTGTTTTTGGACGAGAACTCATCATACGAGAAGCTGTTTCAGCATTTCTTCTGCGCCGTCCATAATGTCAAGATATTGTGTCACCTTCTCCTGCTGCGCGGCACGCATTGTCAAGCCGTATTGCTTTCCAACAATAAGACATTCCACTAGTGCTTGAAAGATGCGTTTTTTTACCGGCCCTGGCTCCTGTTTCGAAATCAATTCACTCATTGTTTCTGGGACTGCCTCGGCAATCAACCAGCGATGAGCATCTGGTTCACCCTGACAAATGATCAGGCACGACGCGGGCGGCATGTTCAGGAATCGGTCCTTTCCCTTGCTTCTCGAACGATGCGCAAACTGAACGATAGCAGTAAGAAAGAGACGGAGTCTGTGTGAGTCGCGATCCTGACTGATAGCGTTGAGCTCATTGGCGCACGCGCGGTTCGCATCGTTGAACAGCTGTTCTTCATAGCCGCCGCCGATAAACTTTTCGAAATATTCCGCAATGACTGTTGCAAAGTACTGGATTGGAAGCTCATCCTCAGTTTCGAGGATAGCAAAGTGCGTGCTGAAGAGGACCACCGTCCGGGCCACATTGTCATCTCTTCTTCCACTCCAAACGCAGCGATCAAAGTCGACTAGAAACTCACGAACTCCATAGTGGAGTGACTCTCCCGCGTCTCTGTGATAGGCTAAGGAAGCAAATTTTGCAAATGTTCTCGCCGAAATATCCACTCCTTCTCTCCATTCGAGTTGAGCCGCCCTCAGAATGACGGCCGACCCTACAAGAACCCCGATCACCAAAAGTGCCCTCAAATCTGCAGTAGAGACCACTTCGAAGATCTGGACCGACAATGCCGTCATGAGAGTCAAGTTTTTGGTGTTTCTTGACTCAACTATCTGGGTGCCGAACTCGATATATGCTTCGGCCCATTTTCGCAGTCTATCCGTTTTGCCATTCTTGACGAGGTCCTGCAAGACATGCATTACCTCCAAACGTCCAATAGAGGAATGCCTCAGATAAAATCTCACCAGGCTGAGAAGAGGTGGCAAGTAAAAAGAAAGCGTCAAAGTCTTAATAGTGAAACCAACCAGTCTTGAAGAATTCTCGTATCTTGCGACAAACAGCTGCTCTTGCAGCCCGAGAAGTTGCTTCACACGGTCTTCGACTGGACTCCCCGGCCCCTTCAGCGCAGAAAATCCAGGTGGACTGGGCAAACCATCCACTTGTGCACCGTATTCAAGAAGAAGCTCGATAATCTCTTCAGAGTTTGCCTGGATGGCTCGAATTAACGGCGTGTCACCATAGCTGGCTTTACTCTCGATCGATGCGCCCCAATCTAGCAGCACGGACACCACGTTTTTGTGCCCACCAGTGACCGCAATATGGAGTGCTGTCAAATTACTGCGATCCTTCGAATTGACTCGAGCGCCATGATCTAGCAATAGCCTCACCATATCTATGTGGCCTTGGGTAGCGGCCCATAGCAGGGGTTCCCGGCCATAGTTATCCTTTCGTGAGATGAGGCGTGTAACAGAAGCACGATTTGGGCCATGATGATGAAGCAGAATTTTTGCCCAGGGTATGTCTCCAAAGTAAGCAGCCAAATGCAAGAGGGTGAACGAAGGAGGGGCTCCGCCATATTGCTCCTGATCCCAATAGAATTCCCACCATTGCTCCCGAACAGAAGATTCAAACTGAAAGAACTGACGTGAGAGCTCAGAAGAGTTGTCATCCACATGTCGGAAATGCTCTGGCCAGTGCAAACTAGCATAAGGTAATAGCGTAGCGTGAACAGTCCTGTCATTACTGTCACCAGGATACGTATAACTCTCCTCGATGACTCTCAAGCAGGCCCGCATTAGTTTTTGATGCGTAGTGTGGTTCATGGAGAACATGTTGATTCCTTCCACATTGACTTTATCGCTCTGGAAGAATTCTTTTGCTGACTCGTGGACCAGATTCACTACCTCGCCTTCAATTTTCACCAACAGTCCGCAAGATTTCAGTTGGTCCTTCATCACCTCGGTAGACGTTAGACAGTCTGATGATGTGGTTCCCGTTGCGGCTGTCAACTCGTTGACCGTGAGAGGTCGCGCGGCGAGAACGATCCACTGGAGGACAGGAACAAGCCTTTCTTTGTCCTCGACCTGACGGAGAAGTCGCTGGTAGATACCTACAAGGCCCTTTGGAAGTTTGTGGAGTATTTGCTCGATTTTGTGCCAGCTCTTCCCCTTCAACTCATCTGCAACAAAACCCACCCACAGAAAGGTTCCCTCAGCGCCAGCCATCAAAGTCCGTCGAACTTGAAGCAGCATGGCCTCAGAAAGAGATTGCTCGGATGCGAGTTCTGCAACTTTAGCAAAGATGTACTTCTCAACATCTTGACCAATCTCCACATCCGTATCGTCAAGCTTGATCCGCCGATACTGCCCTAGTTTGCTTTCTAGAAGTTCTGGCCGAGGGCGAGATAGTAGGATGATTTTCAGACTCGCTGATGTTGTTCCTTCTTGCTTTGAGATATATTCACTTATGGCGTCGAGAAGTTGCCTGAGAGACTCTTTCTCGCACTCGTCTAGGCCATCTAGCACACAAAACACCTGTTGGGATGCGCTCTGCTGTAGGAGAATCAAGAACAATCTCCACAATGACACAAAACTCGATATCGTATACTTCGTCGTCTCAGACCCTTCAAAGTATTTTTTGATGTACTGTACCAACTTTGGATCGGATGTGAGCCATTGATGAATGATGCCTCTCATGATGGTCACTGCTGTATTCCGACTCCTGTCGCGGTTACTACAGAAGTAGTAGAGTAGAACGCCCTCACGCGAGTCGACAAGTGGTTGAAGCGCCTCGGTAATGTAGATTGCCAGCATAGTTTTGCCTTTCCCTGGCCCTCCCGAGATCCAGAGCAACGCTAGATCCGCATCCGCAAGCCAGCCTTGATAGCTTGGGTGCTGTACAAGCCATTCGCAAGTTCCTTCCGCCCTTCGGCCTTTAAGCGCAACAAGCGAGCTTCGGTCGACTTCGGGTCTGGTCAGGAGCAGAGCATCCAGAACAGTTGCGGCCGCTGCATGCAAGTCGGCTTCCACAGATACCAGCGTTGGAGCTTCAGTGATTTGCAACAGGATCTCTTTAGCATATGCTGCTGAGACTGCTGCGGCATATCCATGCCAATGCTCACAACGGTGCGAATCGGCATAATCGCAGATCCCTCGAATAATCAGGCATTGGTCAGCGTCGTCGAGACCAGTAGCTTCTGTCTCGAAACAGAGAATACCATGCTCACGAGCTAGGCTGTCCCGCGTTACGCCATGGCACATCGGCCGAGTACTGGAAGCAACTAGTCCATAATGAACTTTAGGGACATGGGTCTGCCGTGGTGACTGGTAATGGGTTCCATTTGTGCTGCAGTGATTGCACTCGTCGTGCGTGGGACGGGTAAAAGTGAAGGCGTCCTTGGCTGCAATCTCGGCGATGTAAATGGGAATTTTACTCGCCCCAAGAATATTGATCGTCTCGGCCTTGCCGGCGGCGGTGAGAAGCAAAGTCGACGGCTTGTTAAGCGCTGCCTTACTGATAGCCAGAGCTCCTGCTGTCTTGGTCTCGAGCTCAAGCTGTATCTGGCCAGGCCGGGTCGACGTTGGCTTACTCACAACAATATCGCCCAGGCGGACATCATTCTTTTCACTCGGTACTCCTCCCCCAATGCCCACCAGCAAGCTGAATCGAATAGATTTGAACCTCGCGCGCATCTGCGCATCTACCGCGGCGGTGGAGGTGGCTGCGGGGGAGTTGAATGGCGGGTGCGCGAGCACGATATTATGGCCCTGGATATTTCCCAGGACATAGCTGTTGGGGTCACCCTCGCTCAAATCCATCGGCAGGTGACTGTGAACATCGTCCAGAAGGGCCCTAGCTGCCGCAATTTCAAGGGGCAGAGCACAGACCCATCCAACAGTATAGTTCTCAAGAGAGACCATGTCTGATCGTTGCATGAATACACAACAAGTCAATCATGAATGTTGGGGTCACAGAATGCCGATTGACAGGAGAGAGAGGGGGTTTCAGCCTTGCAGGGTTTATTTGAATCAGCAGGTAACTAGAGAGCCTACTAATGCAGCACGTGACGGACGTGCTGAGCGCGTTCCTTCGACGTAGACACGATCCATCACCCGAAATGAATTATTTCACAGATTTTCAATGCTTCCTAGACGCAGAGGAACGGGCATCTCACGGGCATGTACTTTCAGTACACTTTTCAGGGCTTCTGGCCAGTCTCTGTGGATCTCGAATGGCACGGGCCGAGCCTGTATTCCCGCTAGCACATCACTAAAAAATCGAAGTTAGGAGGTAGAACAGTCATCATAGGTAAGTTAGTAAGTAGTAATATGGCTAAAGCCGCTTTAGCGATACCATAAATCATCATTTAATGAAACTAATAGAAAGTTAGGCACTCCTTTCTAGACATCTAGCTATCTATGACAAACGCCCACTAAGGTATAGGGGTATGACAACTGGTCACTATAGGAAGGGATAAAATAGATAGTAATGAGGATAAACTATAAGCGTGGCTTAAAAGGAGTGTAAGGTTACGTGACCTAAAGAGTGACTAAAGGGATTAATAGTTAGTTAGGTTAGTTATAACTAAAGTGACTAAATATTAAATAGATTAATTAGCCATTATAATAGAGAGATAGATAGGTA
>LNDK02000010.1:3327-21117 GCA_001455915.2 Samsoniella hepiali | reverse complement strand
TAATTAATATATTAAGTTTTTTCTTAAGAAATAATAAGTATTTTATAATAATATCTACTTTTTCTAAAGTCATTTTAACTATAATTATAGCCTATATTATATTATTAACGCATTATATGCTAATAGGTGGCCGCATTATTATAGTGGCTGTATTAGTGTGTAGCACCCACTTAGGAAGTCTAGTGGGGTGCGCGGCACGTGTACTAGCTACGTGGCGTGCTCGCGACGCGTATAAAACCTGTGCCATACAGCGACGCACCTTCTCTGGGGAATCTCCCTCTCGCAACGCAGGCTTGGTGCGAACAGCTGGGCTTACAGCGACGGAGAGCGGTGTTAGAGCTATCGAAGGTGACCGTAGAGGACAAGGTAAGTTTCATGGTATCTTTTCAAAGTTGCTACACGCAAACACAAACCTCTTTCTCCCTCCCTCAATCATGGGTGTCTGCGTCGGTGTGGTTAACGATAGGGTGCGTATGCAGAGGGAAGGGCCAGACGCACATAGGTAGCGTACGGAGAACAAAGGCGAGCGAAGGCGAGCGAAGGCGACCATGTCGGACGAGTATCAGCGTGGCGAAGATACGGCGATGGGTGGCTTGAGCGAAGCAGAGATGCGTCCAGAGACACGTCGGGACAGGCAAGACGCCGCGGTACCAGAGCTAGCTTGTAGTAACCCCGGGTGCCAGCCGCGTATGCCCTCCGTAGACGATGAATACAACCATGGTAATGTGTCAGTTCCTGTAGATTGTGTTCATCACGCTGTCGACGATGGTTTTGGAGGACTCGCCGGCTCCCTACGGGATGCTGCCGACACATTGGGAAGAGTCGCTGGCAACCTTCGACGAGTCGCCGACGAGTTCCAGCAGGCTGGTGCCGGCGGTGATCCCATGGAGGGTGTCCAATACGATGGCGACTGCACTGTTCAGGGAGTCGCCGCCGGGTTTGTCGGCGAAGGCGGTGGTGAGAACTGTCCACCGCATGGCCAGCCAGGACGCGTCGGCTGCCGTGGCATGGACAGGCTCGTAGTGAGGTTGGCTGGACTTCGCCTGTCTGGAAACTGGAGTGTAGATGAACTCGGAGAGGAGCTTGGCGAGCTCACCTTGTCTGAGTAGCCAGGGCGGTGGAGCTGGAGAATAGCAGCCCGGTGGGCTGGTGGAGGTTGGAAGAGGTAGTTCTGTTGTCTGTTTGCGCGACGTGGCTCGATTTCTTGTCGAGTTCGCCTGTAGTCGCCTGGTTTTGCTAGAGTCCCTTTGATGTCTTCACATTCCTTTAAATTCGCCTAGAGAGTGTAGTAGGTAGCTTTGACACAAAGAAACGCTTGCTTTAAGCCAAGAAAGCTGTACTTTTGCGCTGGTCCTCGTATACTCGTAGTCATTCGGCTGATGGATGGATAGCTAGCTACTGGAGGCGCGCTCCAAGTTTCCCTCAAGCAACCCCCACCATGAGACCTTGGGCACCATGGCTATCGGATCAGTCGCGTGCAAAATGCTTCAAAAAGTGCGCTGGTATACAGACTAATTCGGGAAATTGAATTTCCAATTAGCATTTCCAGATCTTCATACGGAATCCTGGTCTGCGTGGCCGGGGCATACAAAGCTGGGGTTATCTTTGAGAGTTCCACAGCGCCGCCGCCCACCGTTAACTCTCCGAGCGTCCCTGGAACTGGCGGCTAGAGGTGTCCAGCTGGTCCAACGAGATACTTTTCTCAGCATCAACCCGCCCGCTCGTATGTCTATGCCGCCTTCTTGCGACTTTCCACACTTAAAGGGCGCAAATCGTGAATCTGCCCCGCGGCAGCTCTCCATTCCCCGAGTGGTGAATTCTTACGCGCCTTGCTCTAAGTGACGCGACTCGTGTAGAAGGATACCAGACAGCGTTTATTTCACTAGAAAATACTTCCTCCTGCAACATTGGAGGGCATCCGGCTAATTGAGAATGCTGGCCTTACAGTATTTACTGTAGACGGAGAATTGTGATAAAGCTGACCCAGCGCAGGCCAATGTCAAAAGTCAGGGCGAGTATTGTGCCATTGAATAAAAGTCTACGGATGCTCGCTCGCCCCGCCCCTCAGCTCTGCCCGGACCAGCATCGACCTGCTCGCAATCTTCCTTCCCACATCACTAATACTCGCCGTGCTGGTGAGGTCAAAGATGCTCAACTCGCTCTTCAACTCCATCGCCAGCCAGTTTCGCAACTCCACGGCAACAAGGCTGTCCACACCGTACGCGTACACCGGTTTCGAGACGTCCATGTCCCTGACGGACACGGAAATGACCTTGGCCATGCGCTCGAGGAGAATCTGCTGCGTTATCCGAGCCGCCCCGTCCGACGATGCGCAGCCCGCGAGCTGTGCGATGAGCTGCGTGACTATGCCGCCGTCAGGGAGCCCTACTGCCGTCTTGGAAGTGCAGTCGCCGACGTGGCGGAGGTGGGAAAACGGTGCTTGCGAGGTGATCCAGAACATGCTGACGTCGGTGTTTTTCTCGTGTGCTGCGCGTAGAGCACCGCCCGAGCCCGCGCCGACGAGAATCTGCGCGGGCAGGAGCGCCTGCGTGTCAGCGGTTCCGGCAATGGCGCAGCGGAGGAGGTGGAAGAACTGGTATTGACCGACGCTGGCCTGCACAATTACTTGTCAATATGCGTCCTGACCATCAAGGGAAACGCAAGGCAGAGTAGGGGGCACTCACCAAACCAAACTGTCCAAGTCGTGCGGCCACGTCCTTGTGCTCAGCGACGTAGCCTAGTCCACCAACGAGGCCGAGATTGATACTCAGCCCGGGCAGCCCTTTAGAGCGGCGGTAATGGGCCAGCGCATCCTGATAAGTATTCCGGAACCGATTATACCTGCCAGCGACGAGAGCATGATGAAGAAATCCATGTTGTCGGGAAGCAGCTGATGTAGATGCCAGCTTCCTGCGATGGTTTAGAAATGAAACAACTCGACGGTCGGGAAACTTACCTTGAACCTTGGGCCGCGTTGCGGCGACCCATTGCGCAAAGCTCATTTTGTGAAAGACAGAGTCGTCAAGCTGCATGGCGCCATGAATCACGCCTCGAATAGGCGGCAAATTTACCGAAATGTCTTCCAATATCCGCTCTAGAGCAGCATGGTCGGTGATGTCACCTGCGTACACCTTTGTTTGAACACCTTGCTCAGACAGGCCTTTGATGACAGCTTGCGCATTGCTGCTGGCGTCACCTGAGCGGGAGATGAAGGCCAGATGACGCGCACCGTGCTTCGCCATGAATAACGCTTGTCCCCGGCCGAGGCCTCCGAGGCCGCCGACGAGAACATACGTGGCGTCCGCCTTAAGCTTCATGTCGACTAGCGTCGGTGATGTGACGGATACGCGGGATTCCGGCGTGGCACGGAGGACAAGCTTGCCAATGTGCGCGCCGCGCTGCAACTCGCGGAACGCTTTTTCGACATCTGTGAAATCGTGCACGGTGATCGGGTGGACAAGTTTAAGCACACCAGTGTCAAACATTTGCATAACCTTGCGCAGCAGACCCGCAACCCGCTGAGGATCGTGCAGCATCGTATGCTCTAGGTTGCAGCCTGCAAATGTGACGCCGGTGAGGAAAGGGCGCATCTCGAGACCGTTGTTGCTCATTAGGTCCATCTTGCCGACCTCGATGAAGCGCCCGTAAGCGGCGAGGCAGAGCCAGCTCTTGCGCAGAGCCTCTCCGGCGAGCGAATTGACAATGACATCGACGCCGCGGCCTCCCGTCACGCGCCTGATGCCCTTTTCGAATGAGAAGCCACGGGAGCTAAAGATGTTATCTGGTTTCACGCCGAGGGCGACGATGGCCTGCTTCTTGGCTTCACTGCCCACGGTGCAGTATATCTCAGAACCGAGAGTCTTGGCAATGTGGATTAGGGCTTGACCGAGACCTAATTATGCGATTGTCAGTTACAATATGAGATGTTGGCGGATTTCGATGATTGGCAGGAATTACCTCCCGCAGCAGCGTGGATTAACACAGACTCTCCTGGCTGTAGCTTCGCGAGCTCCACTAGAGCATGATATCCCGTCGTGTACACCACTGGGATGGAGACGGCGTCTTCAAAAGATAGCGCAGGCGATATCTTGTGAATTGCAGAAGGACTTGCACGAAAGATGGTGCGCATGACACCAGGTGCAAGAACCAATACCCGATCACCAGCCGCGTACTCGGTTATGTTACGACCGACACCACGAACGATTCCTGCTGCTTCAACGCCAAGTTGGGTGCGCGGAATCTCACCCATTGCAATCATCACGTCCCTGTGTGATCAGCCGATGATTCAATGAGTGTTGCTTCCATAGACTTACAAGAAATTCAGACCGCATGCTCGCATCTCAACTTCAACTTCATCGTCGGCCATCTGGTCTACCGCGGCGTCGTCGGTAAACTGCAAGGTGTCGAGTCTGCCGGGCTGCCCAACGGTCAGCTTCAGCGGCCGATCGGCTTGTACCAGGCGCTCTGTCCGCAGCGCCACGTCCGTCCGGATGCTTCGCGCTAGATTCTCATTCATAGTGTCCTCCGGCATATACCGTGGGATGTAAAACTGTCCATGCCGCTCCACCGTCTCTGCCTCCTCGAGCTCGCCCTGCACAGGACCGAGGAGGCGCCGCAGCTGCCGACAAATGACCTCACGCGTGGACCCGTCGTGGTCTATCCTGCCTCTGGCCAGGTGCAGCTCGTGCAGTCGGCGAGATGTATCTTCGGATCGTATCGTGCGCATGAGGCCGGAAATCATGCGCGTACCAGGACAAGCATCGGAGTCGGACCTTGTAATCCACAAGAGGGCTTTGCAGTGGACGAGCATGCTCTGGACCTTTTGGAATGCCGATTCGCACATGCCGTGGAGCCAAGGTGAATCGTACTCCAACAGAGAGAGGACGGTGTCGTAGCGCGAGTCGACTGGTATCTCGGCGAGATGCGCAATGGCGATCCTCGTACCAGGCGTTTCAACAAACGTAAACAGTGATCGCGCGAGGTTGATGGCATGCTCACTCGCCTCATCGGACAGGATAATCGTAATTGTATGCGTAGAAGACTGGGCCTCCACCACCTTTTTGCTAACAATGGTGGACATGCGGTAAAAGCAGTCGTCGTCATTGTCGGCCAGGGAAATTTGGGGGGAACAAAATCCGGCTTGCACCAGTGCTGATTCCCACTCTGCCGGCTGTAACAAAGGACCATTTTGCCTTCCATCCTCTGCAGCCCACCACCCGGGGAGGATGCCGGTGATGAAGCTCACCACGTCGCTGCGATTTGTGTACTCGCCTAGCACCAGGCTGCCTCCTGGTTTGAGAAGCTGTCTACAGTGCCGCAGCGTCTTGGCAATGTCTTTTGTTGCGTGCAGGACCTACATGGGTCAGTACCAGTCGGCAAAAAGGGCTTCAACACACTTCCGTGTGGGAGGAGACTTACATTAACAGCCAACAGAACATCATATGTTCCAGCCTCAAACCCCTGCTCAACAGGGTCCTTGTTAATGTCCAAGACTTTATAATCTACCTGCTCGCTCCACCCAGCCAGCTCCGACTTGGCTTTCTCGAACCACCCTGGGGAAATGTCTGTGAATGTCCACCTGCTAAACCGCTTTGAAGATCCGGAACTGAGGCTTTGCAGGATCGGCAAAGTCGTTGAGGCCGTCCCTGCACCAATCTCGATGATATTCATGCCAGGTGTCTTCTTCGCTCTCAAATCGAACCAGTCCCGGTATATCTGCATGTTCACGGCCAAGCCGTGAGCCTCGCGGTAAAGCGGACCAAGGCCGTCGTCGGCCATGAGCACGGCAATGGGGACGGCCCCTTCCAAAAAGATGCTCTCGAGCGAATTATAGACTGTTTGTATGAGCTTGCCGTCCACGGGATACCGTTGACGAAAAGCTTCGAGTTTGTGCATGATGTCATCGGCACTGCGGCTGATGCACTCGGTCAGCTTTGTTGTATGGGGCAATAGGGTGATGGAGTCCTTTGGCGTGGTAACATGGTCGCAGCCATGGCTGCGCTGCCGCATCCAATCGATATACTTGAGCAAATGCACCGGTAGCGAAGCGCATGCCACTTTTGGCTCCAATCTTGCAACGGCGTGTCGACACAAATCGTCAACGAGATGGCCACCATCTCGACAAAATGTGGCCATGTCCAAGCCCCGGCCGTGTTTCTGGTCAGCCACCCTTCTCAGCATGCGCGGCTCGACGAGATCTGGGTCTAGACTCCACACGGGATGTGAATATAGCTGCATAGCGTTGTTATGCTCAAGCGATTCTAGCACATTGTGCGTGGCCCCAAGGCCGGTCATGACGAGACCGTCAATGACGACGCAGGGCGGGGCATCGGTTCCGTCGCCAACAACGATGCGAGTATTTAGTTCTCCAGAGTGGACAATTTCTGGTCGGCAGATGCCCCAGAGAGGCGTCCCAGCCGCGTTTGGGATACTGCTCGACACCTGTAACGAGTTGATGGTGATTGGAACCCAAGCTTGCGGCACGACAGAGTCTGTCGCAATGGCAGCTAGTATGGGATGCAGAAGGGCGTCTAGGCTGGCAGGGTGGATCAAATAGTCACTTTCAACACAACCGGGCATGGCCAAGGCAACATCTTGGATCTGGGCTTCAAAAGAGCTTGCAAGGCCGTCCAGGTACAGCTTCGATATGCCTTGGAAAGGCTTGCCTGTGCACTTGTCAGCTGCATTCGGTCACTACACTATCTAACTCACCATAACTGAGACCTAGCTTTCTACAAGTCTCGTAGCATGCGTTCTTGTTGATGAGCTGTGTGCGCCTGGCGGACCAGGTTTCGAGTTGTCTCTGATGCTCGGCTGCTTCTTCTCTCCGCTCTCTCCCACTGTCAATCTCTGCCAGCGCTGTACCCGCATATTGAACTTGAGCAAGGCCATGCATGTGGTCAACGCAGTTGCTCCCATCCATGTACGACGAAAACGTGAACTGGAACCAGCCGGCCTTGTTCCTTTGATTGGCGGGATGCAGGGACAGCTGGACCTCGACACCTGCGTCGTCGCTCGGAATGACCAGCGCCTGCGGGATAAAGACGTCGCGCACCTCGTACCCCAGAACAGACGACTTGTTATCACTGCTCCCGGGCAGCTGTCGGAGGGCCTCTATAACTGCGCACAGCATGCCGGCGGCCGGAAAGACCACGTCGCCCTGAACTTGGTGAGCTCGTAGCCAGGGGAGTTCTGAGATGCGCAGCCAGTTTCGCCACGTGGGCTTGAATGCATCTTGCGAATTATTCAGCGACCCGATCAAGTCGTGCGTGGAAACCCCTGGGTGATAAAAGTTGCTCGACGCACGGCTCTCGTGCCAATAGGACGTCGAATGGTTCCAGCTGTACACCGGCAAGTCTGTCAAGACCTCCGGCCGCACAGTGGAGCCCGTAGTTTGATTCAGCTGACTTTGTTTAGTCTTTATATTTCTCTTATCCATAAAATAGCTTCATGAACTTACATTACCAATGTCTACTGGGACCCCGTGCATCCACAAGGACCCCATCGCCGCGGCCAACGTTGCGCCTGCGTGATGGCCGCGCGAAAGGACTGGGTAGTACTCCATCCCCTGCAACAGCCCACGAGCTGCTTTAATCTGCTTGACGGGACCAGCCAGAGCAGAGTGCGGACCTACTTCTAGAAGAACGTGCGGCAGCTTGTCCTCGCTCTTGAGGAGCGCCTTGTCCGCGTCGTCGTGCATGATGTCGTCCAGCGCAGAGACAAACTCCACAGGGCTGCAAAGATTTTGTACCCAATATGCCGGTCCAAGCTGTTCAGTGGGAATAGATTTGCCGAGCACCGTAGAGTAGAACGCAACAGAAGAGGGCTGGGAAGGAAAGTCACCAAGATACGCTTGGTACTCATCGCTCACTGCACGCATCTGCGCACCGTGATATGCATTTTCGACGGCTAGTATGCGACAAAACACATTTTGAGCGCTCAGCTTGCTCCGAAGCTCGAGGAGGGAGCTTTTATCACCAGTGAGCGTAACGCTGGATGTGCTGTTGACGCATCCGATTGACACTGCGTCCGCATCAGCCAGATGTGGTGCGACGTCCTTTGCCGATAGACCGACGGCCATCATGCCGCCACCAGGATTCAGCGTCTGCGCTTTCTTAGACACCACGCCACGGTAGTAGGCAATCCTGAGGCAGTCGTGGCGCGAGAGTGCCGCTGATGCGTAGGCGCAGGCAATCTCTCCAGACGAGTGGCCGACGACGGCAGAGGGCACGACGCCGAGATACTTCAACAGGTCTACAAGCGCAATTTGTAAAATGGTACAGAGGGGCTGCGAGTACTCGGCCAAGTAGACGTTGGATGTCTCTTCTGTCGCCATCAACTCGTCCCAGACGTCCCACGAGCAACCCAATGTCTTTAGATACGCCGCCGCCTCTCTGATGGATGTGGCGTAGATATCGTACATGGCTAGTTCGCGTCCCATTGCATACCACTGCGCCCCTTGCCCGGTAAACACGAAAAGAACGCTAGGTTTGGGCTTGGCGGATACGGCCTGCGTCTCACCGCTCCACGCCGTCTCAAGTTCCCCGACTGACTTGACGGTGACTGCATGCCGCCATTTGAAGACAGAACGGCGCTGGCCCAATGTATAGCTCAGATTGATGAGCCTCTCTTTGGAGCTTGTGGCGGCGAGATAGTCAGCATAGTTCAGCCGCTGACGTGCCAGGCTGTCTCGGTCTGGGGCAGAGAGGACAAAGACGCGGAATTGCTCTGGTTCGGGTGTCGGAAGATTATCGCCGTTGCGTGCGGCATCCAGGCAGAGTCCATTTGAGGCTGTTTTGTTGAGACTTTGCTGCAGTAAGTAGCCCCGCGCTTCGTCAATAATGATGTGCGCATTGGTGCCGCCGAAGCCAAAACTGTTAACAGAGCAGCGACGCACTTGGCACGATGGCCACGTCCGCGGCGACGTCGGCAGCACCACGTTGGCCTCGTCCAGCTGCAGCCGGCGGTTGGGCTTCACAAAGTTGAGATGCGGCGGGATGACTCCATCCTCCATTGCCATGATACACTTGACGAGTCCGGCGAGACCAGCTGCCGCTTCAGTGTGCCCGATCTGCGTCTTGACCGAGCCGCCGTAGAGCACGGACCGGTCCTTTCCGGCGAGCGTCCGCGTCACGGCCCCCATCTCGATCGGGTCGCCAGCCCTGGTACCGGTGCCGTGAAACTCGACGTACTGTGTGTCCGACGGGTTGAGACCCGCGAGCTGGTACGACCTGCGGATGAGGCGTTCCTGGGCCTCGCCGTTAGGGAGTGCGATTCCGGCCGTCTGATATTATTAGCAATTTCAAATTCAGGTACCGCGAGAAGAATATGCCTCTTACCCTGCCATCAGAATTGATGCCGGATGCTCGGATGACGGCGCGAATGGGATCGCCGTCGCGAATGGCGTCGTCGACGTGCTTCACGACAAGCATACACACGCCGTCGCCTCGCGCGTACCCGTTCGCACGAGAGTCAAACGCGAAGCATCGGCTGTCGGGGCTGAGAAATCCGAGAGCACTCAGCGAGCAGAAGTCGTCAGGATCCAGCAAGAGGCTGCTCCCACCCACTAGAGCGCATCGTGTGCCGTTGGACAGGGAGTTGATGGCCTCGCAGGCCAGGTGCAGCGCAGTTAGAGAGCTCGAACACGCCGTGTCGACGGTCAGAGACGGACCACGCAAGTTACTTGAGCGTGCCATTAGCTTTATTTCTTCTCCTCAGGTCCGTCCGGGGCGATAACTTACAAGAACCAACTCACGCGGTTAGATAATATGGTAGACGAACAGCCGGAGATGGAATATATCGGCTTCGAGCGAATGTCGCGTCCGACAATGGTCTTGTAATCAGAGCCAAACGCACCGACGTAGCAGCCCATCTCTGTGTCGGCAACGGCCGCCATGGACAGGCCGGCACTCTCTAGGCTTTCATAGGCGACTTCCAGCAGCAGACGCTGTTGCGGATCCATGGCGCGCGCTTCGGCCGGGGAGCAGGCAAAGAAGCGAGCGTCCCATTTTGAGACGTCTTCCTTCAAAAAGTAACCGCCTCGAGCGACCTGTTGGAGTCATCAGTTCGGAAGAACAGAACCATTGACGGGAAGATGATTATGTCGTACCGTGTTACCTTGGCGGCCCTTGGAAGGGTGGTAAAAGGCATTGACGTCGAACCGGGATGGCGGTATCTCAGACCAGGCATCTTCACCTTTTAGAAGCATTGAGTGAAAGGCCTGGGGCGAAGTCGCATCGCCGGGATACCGACACGCAATGCCAATAATGGCAATGTCTGTGGATGGCATTGCAAGTATGTCTAAAACAATGTTGAAGATGTATTACAACTGCTGTATTTCACAGCAGTCAATCGCCGTGATGGCTCTTTTAGATATTCACATGAGTTCTATGAGACGACATATGTACCATGCCCGTAGCCTCGCCTGTTTATGCATTTTACCACGAAGATTGCATAAATTTACTTCAGCGATGCCGAGAGATGGCAAGCTGTCTAACACACAGTTTGATAAGCGGTGCGGGGACATATGATCGGCGCTCTAGGTTACAACAGCCTAGCTGAGACACAATTGAGTCCGCTGTCTCAGTTGGCAAAGTCGTCCTCGTGTATCCTTATGACGTGGCTGAAAACGCCACTTTTGTTTTATTGTCCCTATTTCAAGGAATATATGGTCTCTACTTCTCACTTTGACTGAAGGTCATTCAATATGCCCTAAAATGGCACTGAAAGCTGTACCAATGCTGTTATTTCGGCCGCTACATCCGACTTTTGGCGCAGAATGCTCTGGCGTCGATTTTTCAAAGCCCCTGACAGAGGACGCCGTTGCCGAAGTTCGCGCGGGCATGGCAAAATACGGTGTGCTCGTTATTCGTTCCACTGGGATGGACGATGCCAGTCACGAGGCTTTTGCCCGCCAATTCGGCGAGCCGGATACCTCCGCCGTCAACCCCATCCCAATGTCAAGACACAGACTGACGCCGTACATGGAGCTGACGGACGCCGGCAATTTGGACAGCCAAGGCAACCTGGCCACGAGGGACAGCCTTAGGTATCAGTTGAACCGCGGCAACAGCCAATTTCACGTTGACTGCTCCTACAATGCGCGGCGTGCGGGCTACTCTATCCTCCGCGCGCAAGCTGCCGCCCAGTGGTCACGGCGGCGGAACGGCCTTTGGGGACACGAGAACTGCATATGAAGACCTCAATGCCGGGGAAAAACGCTATATTGAGAATATGGCTTTGTGGCATTCGGTTCTACACAGCAGAAAGGCAGCTGCTCCAGACTGTGATCTCCTCAGAATGGTGGACGCCGAGGATCTGCCTATGGCGTGCCACAAGCTGGCGCAGCTGCACGAGCCGAGCGGTCGCATGAACCTATACATCGCCTCACACGCTCATCATATTGACGGAAGATCCAGAGAAGAAAGCCGGACGCTCATTGAACAGTGGCTGGCACATGCTAGTCAGACAAAGTATGTCTTCACCATCGACTGGCAGAACAATGGCGACGTCGTCATGTGGGTAAGTTTTCAAAATCATGAACCGAAATCAAATCAAGTCAGATATTCTTTTTCTTACAAATGCAAGGATAATACATGCGTCATGCATAGGGCGGCAGGCGGTTCGTTCCAAGGCCGCTTCGTCCGTGATATGCGGAGGGCCACCCTCTACGACTCCTCCTCCACGGCGTACGGGCTCAATACATTCTGGGCCCGCATCTGACAAATGGTGTGCCTTTCTGTAGCGGCCATCATCTACGGCAAGACTAATTTGGTAAAGTTTTATTGGGAATTAATACGGGCAGGCTTGTGATGTGCATATGCGAAGTTGTTCTTTATTCTCACCCCATTCTGATATGAACACCGAGGTGCACTAGGTAGTGAATTCTCCAGCAATTGATTTTTGCTCGCTTCCATACTACTCAACTCAATTAAAACAAGATGCTCTGTTCTAAATAACCCAGAGTACCTAGAAGCGGAAGACCAACTGACACTCGCCGCCCGCAGAAGACACTGTCAGCGCCTTGGGGCTCCATCGGGCATTGCTATGCATAAGAACTGAGACGTCTCGGGAAGATTCCGCGAATCCATGTAAAGTGTAGCTTTGTCTCTTGTTTTATGAGGTCTTAGAAAATTGGCCTCATGATAAAGTGAGAAATTGACATGCCGCGTCAACAGCAAGAGCGGCCTGTCGCTACCCAAGCATGCAAAGTAAGATTTAAAAAAGCGTTGGAAAGTTCAGGAAAAAAGGCATTTTCGGGTTTGTATGCGCCTGCACCCAATCTAAAAGGCGTTATCTGTTACTGCAAAACTGTATGTACAAGTGGAAGATAGCTTCAGTTCAAGACGAGAACAACAACACACCACCAGATCCAGATCCTAGCGTTACTTTGCCACAGCTCTGCCAAGATTCCATGTGCGGGCTCAACATGATTTTCTCTCTTCCTAATAAAAGTGAGAAACTTCAGCGCAGGATTGTTGGTGAGCAGAAGTAAAACTAAGACACTTACAGGCCCACAGTCACGAGACAACTGATGCCGCAAAATGACGTGCACAATTTAATAGTAAGACAGATGCCGGATATGAAAGCTTGCATCAATTCGTGTTTGCAAGATCTGAAGTCGTTGCTAGCTTTAACCCCTATAATAACCATCCCATTTGCGCCTGACAAGCAATCACACCAGTAGCATCATGCGTATTTTGTGTATTCATGGCAGCGCCATCAACAGCGCTATCTTTCAGGCGAAGACCACAATGCTCCGCTCTTTCTTGCCAGAGGACTGGGTCTTCGTCTGGATGGACGGTGAATTTGATGTTCCCGCCCAAAAGTCTCTCTCGGACATTTATCCCGGCCCGTACCGGTCGCACCTGAGAGATCTGACGACGGCAGGCGTCGCGTCCACCTTGGAAAAGATAGAGGCTTTCATCAATTGTGAGGGTCCATTTGATGGGATTATGGGCTTGTGCGAGGTTTGTTACTAAAAGAAACCCCTGCTACAGTTCGCCGTGGTAGCTTCTAACCCTATGCAAAAACACAGGGTGCCATGCTTTGCGCTTCCCTGCTCGTTAAAAATCAAGAGAAGAAATCCGCAGAGCTCAGCCCGTTTAGGTTCGCCATCTTCATGAGCGGTTGGCTGCCATTCTCATGGGCCGCTGAACTCGGCTACGACGTCACAAATGTGCTCACCAGCGACAACCCCATTAACGCCGACGCCGAAGCGTGGCGCACTGCCGAGCCGTCGGCAGGATTACAGCGGGCAGCGATGGATCACATTGCCAGCCATGCACTGTTTGAACTCAATCCAGAAATCTGGCAGAAGTGGACATCGACCATAGATATGGCTGTAAAAGAGGGAAACGAGCACCTACGGCCGCGTTGCTTCCATCCGGACCTGTACGACAGCCAAATCGAGCTGGCAACGGTTCATCTGTGGAGCGAGCGAGACTTATTCTGCGGACACGCGAAGGAAGTCTTTCGACTGTGTGAGCCAGAGCTGGCCCTGCTACACACACACGATGATGGCCATGACGTTCCACAGTCGTGGGAGGATAACAAGATAATAAGCGACTTGATAAAAAAAGCTGTGCTAAAAAGTCAGTTTGCACTTTGATAGGACACGGACTAGAGAAACGTCGGCAGAGTACAAGTTCCAATAGTGACTTATCTTTTATTCCTTTTTGGACTCCTTCCTTCCTTCGTCGGGTCTAGCTCCGTCGGAGATGCCTTAAGTTTATCCACACGATTTAGCCTATAGACAGCCAGTAGATACTTGTTCACTAGGTCTAATTCCATCCACAGATACAGCAAATCAATCAATATCTCACCTTTTACAGCTGGATCAAATTCGAAAGCAACTCGGCTACTAGTCAGTAGGTTACCTATAACCCTACTCTGAGCTTTCTGAGGTATAAGACAGCGTGTGGGTCGGAGCAGGCTATCACCCAAGCGGATGGTGAAAGCACTTGAGTAAAGTAAAGAAATCCTTGCATATATCACATCAAGCGGTGCGTCGTTGGCTCGTCAGGCGTGTACCTATCTAGGTGGGTTTATTTAATTTGGGATAGCTGGAAGACAAGTCAGACACGTGGTGAGACACTGGGTCGCTGTCTCGGCTTTCATTCAGCTGCCAGTACGCAGCTGCACAAAATGCGCCAAGCGACGCAGCAGAGTGTAGTGGAGAGGAGACAGTTACTCTTTTTTGTTGCCTCAGAGTAGTTGGGGGATTTTATCCGAGACTGTGCGGGAAGGAGGACACCTGTTACGTATATTAGCAAATGACTCCTTCGCACAACCCGCACGAGTCGGCAGCGCCGCGTCAGTACAGATCAGCGCATTTGAGAGGCGTCTGACATTTTAAACCCAATTGCTCGTTCATACTATACAATAGATTTTCAGTCGACTCTGTTATACCAAATACCCAATTCATAATCTTCAACTTAGCATTTGGCGGCATGGCACTCAGATGGCGGCAACTGACAAGCGCTGCACTCGCAGGACACCTGCTCCTGTTCGGACTCTACGATGGGAAATCAAGGTTTATGATCGGACATCATTTTGCTGTGACTGTCCTCCTCTACATCATAGGCTCCTTCTGCTGGGCCGCATTCATCTACCCTCATTTTATATCGCCGCTCCGGCGTCTGCCCCAGCCGAAGCAATCGCACTGGCTCCTCGGCCACCGCTCCTGGACGCATCCCACTGACATGGGAATTGACGGCGTCAAGTGGTAAGCTCTTGCTTTTTTTTTTCTTTTTTTTTCTTTGCCTTCTTTGACACTGAATTTCATTTGTGCAGGGTAAATGAGATCCCTCATCATCACTTCATCCGATTTTTGGACTACTTTAACCGGGACTCGCTGCTTGTCACGTCAGCCGAAGCAATTGGCGAAATCCTGACGGAAAAGGACGACCTTTTTCCTCGGTCTGTCCAATCGCGCTACATTTTTGGCCGGTACGTAGGTCACGGCATCGCCGTCGCCGAGGGCGACGAGCACAAGGCGCAGCGGCGTGCGCTGAGCCTTGCCTTTTCGGCCCGCCACGTACGGGGCCTGTATCCTCTCTTCTGGGACAAGAGCGCTGAGGCGGTGCGCACGGTCACAGCAAAGGCTACAAAGTCCCCGTCCAGTCGGACTACGATTGAATGCCACTCGTGGGCTGTACGTTGCGCGCTTGACACTATGGGAAAGGTGGGCATGGGCGTCGAGCTTGGAACCATCCAGGACGAGAACCACCCCTTAGTACAGGCCTATGGAGACCTCAAACAGTTTTCGTGGCAGGATGCTGCCATGATCCTGCTGGGAACCGTCCTACCGGAGCGCTTCGTGGCATGCCTCCCGCTCCGGGGCAATCGTGTTATCGACTCGTCGCTCGCGCATGTCCGCGCTGTGTGCCGCGACGCGATACGAAGAAACCAGAATTCACAATCCCGCCAAGAGGGCAAGCACGTCAACATTTGCTCAGCCATTATAGACAGCGGCCACTTCGATGAGGCGGACGCCGTGGACCAGCTCATGGTGATGCTCTTTGCGTCGCACCACGCGCCGGCAAGGAGTCTGACGGGAGCCCTTTATGCGCTGTCTCGCGCCCCAGAAAAGCAGAAGAGGCTGCGCGACGAGGTGCGTCGCAGGCTGCCATCCATTGACGACGCCGCGCGGGTAACTCACGCCGACATTGAGAGCATGCCGTACCTCCAGGCCGTCTGCAAGGAAGTTCTGCGAAAGTACAGCACCGGCGTGGCATCGCGCGAGGCCGCATGCGACGTGACGATCCAGGGCAGTGTCATCCCCAAGGGCACGGCCGTCAAGCTGGCCGTGATGAGTGCCAACGCGGACCCTGTCCTCTGGGGTGACGACGCCAACGAGTTCCGCCCGGATCGCTGGCTCGCTGACGACCGAAGCGGTTCCGGAGCTGCAGACTATCAGGCGAGTACCGCTGCGCTGGGTGGCGCGACTAGCAAGCACGCATACATGCCGTTCCTGCACGGCCCACGTAACTGCATAGCCGCGCGATTCGCTGAGGCGGAGTTGGCATGCTTCCTCGCAACATGGGTCGGGCGTTTCGAGTTTACGCTTGCAGATCAGCGACTGATGGATGAGAGAAATTTGCCAGCCCGGGCATTGGAGACGAAACTCGAAGTATGTGCCAAGGTAATCCACGGCTGGTGATGCTTTGTCAGGTTTGCTCAGAGTGCGCCAACTGCTGCCAAAAAGAAAGTTACGGTGCAGTTGATTATGCTCAGCCACAGAAGTGAGGACGTTATGAATAGACGTAAATACATGCAAGTAATGAATGGAAATGGGACAGTGTATGCACAGGATCGTTATGTCAGGAATTCAGCTCTTGGTGTCAATCAAATTGACTGGTGGCTATGCTGCGTGTTTTTGCTAACCCACACGCTTATGTTTTGTTTATGTAGTTTGTGTCCTGTGGAATATCGTACAGGAGCTAACGTTGTACTGAGCCGAATAAAGCTATATAGTAAGTAGAGAGCATCTCGTCCAGTAATTTGTGAACTTAGGCTGAAGTATGCACGCCCTCCCTTCAGCAACTACCCCTCCGGCCACTCTTGCCAAAGCTGTTATCGCTGTCTATCCTCCGGTAGCCGAGCGAAAGAAATGGCGCCGGGGCGGCAAGGAAAAACCCCCTTTGGCAAACTACAAGCTGCTAAAGAAACTTGGCTTAAGGGTGACAAGGCTCCGTGAACAGTCACCATTTTTTTAGGAGCGCAAGCTTTCTAGTATCCATAGCTCTTTACTTCCAAAGGGAGCCATATGTCAATATGGACATTTAGTCGTGATCGGCTTTACAAGGATGACTATGAGCTGGTACAGTCATCCACCGCGCTGTGAAAGCCAAGATGACTCAGTCAGCGGAAAGTGTCGTAGCTAGCCATGTAAACACCCTTCCAGCAAGTACGTAGCTCGAAAAGAGGAAGAATCTGTAGGGAAGAATTGTATTTTTCTTATTTGATTTGATTTGATTTGATTTGATTTGATTTGATTTGATTTGACTATTACGTCCGTTAGCGCCCTAGTGTAGGCTTTTAGACGTGCTATCGAGCCTTCTACGGATTAATGTATAGTTATACCTGCTAAGTGGGCCCCTAATAGAATGTGTGCCACGCCTATGTTCTCACTAGTTACCCCTAGAATACTTTTCCTGCCATTATCCTTTAACTATAGTAGTTTCACGCCTAATGGTATATATCTGTCTAAATTGATACTTGTTAGTAGGATCACGATAATACTGGCGTTCTATGCTCGTGGGTGTAACCGTGGGCGCGTCACGCTAATAACTTTTGTCTCCTAGTCTTTATATGGGGACTAGCGGGAGCCCTACTATTAGTAGTGTATATTACTAAATATAAAGGAAATGATTAAGTGCTTAATAAGTGGTGTAAACTACTTAGGCTAGATACTATATAAAGTGTGTTAGGCTTATATATCTTATATAGTGTTATATACACTTATTAATCTTTAAATAGTAGAAGTTAGTAATATATATATATACCTTATAGGATCTATTAAGGAATTTTCCTATTACTATCTTTAGGTTAGGTGTAAGCTAAACCTAGAGATAGTTAGGAATCTTTTAATAGTAGAAAAGATAGGTAGGTGACTTCTAGCGCCTATAAGGGCACTCTAGTGTCACCTATCCTAGGTGGAATCTCTTATAGTATTTTATAAAGTTATTATATTATAATTATATAGTTAGAAGATAGCTAAGTAGGTGGTAGGGAAGGCTAAGTTCTAGTAGTTTCTTTAGCTTAGTATTAAGTCTAAGCTTTAGGTAC
>LNDK02000028.1:0-61124 GCA_001455915.2 Samsoniella hepiali | reverse complement strand
ACTATGTAGATGGGAAGCGCCCGGGAAGATACATGAAAGACTATCCTTTGTCTCACGCTAATCTCAGCGCAGGCGGATACTTGAATGGGCAATGGGCTTGCCCGACGGCTCCTGAGATTTGGGTGACGGCTGCGCTACCCAACTGGCCGACAGCGTTGCCAGCCGCCAACTGACAGCACGTTGCCGGAACACGTTACAAGCCAGCTCGAAACACTTTATAGGTCTTGTGGATGCTGCACGCCACACGGATAGAGCGTTCTGTTGCCAGTGGCTGGGGGAACGCACATTTCGACGAGGTGTGCCGCTGTGTAGAGGGCGTCCTCCTCCGAGGATGCTGCCACTACTAGCACCGGAGATTAAACTTCAAACAGGCCACAAGGATGCTGATTATGAACAAAAGCAATGGTGGCTGGTCCATCACACGCCACGCAGCCACTGTCTGGGATTGCTTTCCTGGACCCTAGAACTACAAAACTACGGCTTAGTAGTCTGTTTACAGGAAAGACCGTAAAGTATTTGTATTTTTCGATCTTGTACTTATTATTGTGCATTGGTTGGCAATATACGGATGCCATCATCCCTCTTTCATAAATGAGAGCTCTACCGCGTCGTGAAGCATGCACAGCTCCTCATGTCAGGCAGAGAACCTCTGTCTCCTTGTCCTGAACCTTGGACACCATACGCTCCCACCAGGGTTGTCTCTCGGCAATGGCTTGAGGAAGTTGCACGTTTGGCGCAGGCACAGGAATCTCTTGATTCATCCAGCTCTGAATGCGTTCGAGAGATTTAAAAACTGGCGGCACGCTCTATCACAAGAGTTAGATTAGTAGCTAGAATTAAANTGGGCTTGCCCGACGGCTCCTGAGATTTGGGTGACGGCTGCGCTACCCAACTGGCCGACAGCGTTGCCAGCCGCCAACTGACAGCACGTTGCCGGAACACGTTACAAGCCAGCTCGAAACACTTTATAGGTCTTGTGGATGCTGCACGCCACACGGATAGAGCGTTCTGTTGCCAGTGGCTGGGGGAACGCACATTTCGACGAGGTGTGCCGCTGTGTAGAGGGCGTCCTCCTCCGAGGATGCTGCCACTACTAGCACCGGAGATTAAACTTCAAACAGGCCACAAGGATGCTGATTATGAACAAAAGCAATGGTGGCTGGTCCATCACACGCCACGCAGCCACTGTCTGGGATTGCTTTCCTGGACCCTAGAACTACAAAACTACGGCTTAGTAGTCTGTTTACAGGAAAGACCGTAAAGTATTTGTATTTTTCGATCTTGTACTTATTATTGTGCATTGGTTGGCAATATACGGATGCCATCATCCCTCTTTCATAAATGAGAGCTCTACCGCGTCGTGAAGCATGCACAGCTCCTCATGTCAGGCAGAGAACCTCTGTCTCCTTTTCCCGAACCTTGGACACCATACGCTCCCACCAGGGTTGTCTCTCGGCAATGGCTTGAGGAAGTTGCACGTTTGGCGCAGGCACAGGAATCTCTTGATTCATCCAGCTCTGAATGCGCTCGAGAGATTTAAAAAGTGGCGGCACGCTCTATCACAAGAATTAGATTAGTAGATAGAATTAAATGAAGCATTTTTCGCAAATAAATGAGCCAGACTTACGCTGCGAACAGGAGTGTGGATAACCTGCTGAAACCAAGCCTCCGCAAGTTGCACATGTTCTTCAACAGTGGCTAATAATCCAAGAAAGAAGACCGGTAGCAGCGGAGCCTGGGCCGTAAATACGGAGCCCGACGTTGGCATTATAGAAATGCTCTTGGCCAAGTCGGCTAGGTTAGCCACGACTTCAGGATGATTTCGGGGGAGTCTAACAAAAGTCAGCTTGCTCTTATACAGGAGAGACATGGGCGCGAAATTGCTTACCTGAAAAGGCGGCACTGTAGATAGACCATTGCGGCCAGTCTCCATGTTTCCGCAGTAACCTCGGTCATGTCTTCAACTTGCTGGACAATATAGCTCTTGGCCTTCTCGCGAATCCATTCGATCGGTTGCTGTTTACCTTGAGCTACTTCCCAGTTTTCATATTCACTACTCCACTGACGAAGGTTCAGAAGCTGATCGTAGAGCAAATCGGCGGCCACGGGCACAATAGGCGTTTCGCCATCTTGTAGCAGGCGAGTGGAACAGTAGGACACCTGGTTAAAGACGTATAGTACACGTTTTGAGAACCCGCAGCCACCGTGGATTTCAAACATTCCCGCTTTAGATCCGTCTAAGAGGAATCCAAATCTGGATGATTCGAGAACTGGGTCGAAATCAGCGGGAAGCGGGAGAGGCATCATCGTTTGAGCCAAAATGACAGCTTTACCAACAATGACCGATTGTGATAGACGCAGAGCAGAGACCTGGATATCCGACTTCTTGTAAAAGCGATTGCCTGAGTCTGTGAGCTCTAGTACGGTCGCTGCTTGTTTGAAGCCCATCAACCAGCGAGGGTGGTAGGGTTTTCGAAGCCTGCGTTCCGTGAGAACGACATCCTGCATAGAGAGTAGTGACGCCAACGTGACCAGCTCGCTTGACGCCCCGTAATCTAGCTTACGGATGTTCTTGAGCAGTTCGCAGAGCCGGGCTTCGGCGATGGTAAACTTTTCGTTCACTTGACGTTGCACACGATCGTATGGCAGATAGTCATGCACGTAAATACCAGCAAGGGACTGTATGGCAGCGAGAATACCGGGACTGCGTTGCCCGTTAGCGAAATGCAACCACACATTGGTTGTTCTCAACACAGTCCTTCCAGGGCACCAATTACGTATGTCTATAGATCAAAGGTTAGTGCAGGCTCCCAGTGAACTATAACTCAAGTTCAACTTACAAAAGTCCAACAGCTTTGTGCCCATGGTATCCATTACAGTGTCCATTACAGCGTGACATCCAAATTGAGAAGGGGGAAATTGTGGATTCTCAGTAGTATCACCTTGACCATATGACATGACGCTTCCTGTCGGCGTTTGAAGATTTCCGCCACTTTGGGACGGCGCTAGGGTCGACGATGTTGAGAAAGGCGAGTCGCTTCCCGGCTGCAAGGTGGTGGTCGAGGTCGAAGGTGGTACGTAACTTAGACCCTGTAGCGCTAGCTCGACGCTTGGCTTTGAGGCATCAGCCAGGAATAGAGCCGAATCATCATCGTGATCAGGATTCGCCGCTTCTACAGCCCTTGATGACCGTCTACCTCCCTTTTGGGGCCAGGAGACTTTAATATAGCCATTCACTTTGCCGTCCACTGGTCGAGAAAATGTTTGAAGAGTGAACTTGCGTCCAAATGAGTCCAGACAATCGGAAAATGGACTGGTGATGGCATGCTTGGAGCGGAATTTTCGCCGGCGCTGTTCCGGCAATGGGTGAATGAAAGATTGTGTTTGACATGAAACCGAAGAGTGCTGTAACTGCGACGGATGTTGTGATTGCAGAGGAGTGCGATATTGCAAGGGAGCGTGTGACGCCGGCGGCGGCGGCGGATGTTGCATTGACTGCACGGCATGTCGCGGGGGCAAAGGCAGCATGGCGTAGCTATCAGCGGGACCTTGCGCGGTATCTGCATCTCATGATCATCAGCATAATATTCTTCAAGAGAGATCCCTCGTAACGGACAAGAGGGAAGAGGTGTGCCTGGGAAAAGGGAAAAGAGGCGAGGACCAACATCTCGACACTAGCGAGCATGAGCGACGGAAGCCGGGATACAATGGAGCTCGGGCCGATTTCTTAGGTATGTAGCAATCTGTGTTTCAATGAAGTAAGACCAAGCCAGGTTGCGGGGTTAAATCGCAAAGGGAACAGCGCTGGAGAACCATGCCTGTGCAGCTGGCCATTTGCAGACGCTCCAAAAAGCCCAAACGAGGTGATACAAGGGACGACGGTTTGGCACAGACCGCAGATCTAAGAAACATACCAAAAATTGTGTGCCACAGAGCCGGAGACGAGGAATCGTTCACGGGCTGCTGGTTGGCGGCGGCGGTGTGTATGGCGTGCGAGTTGTCTCGCGAAAAATCGCAAAGGGGGAGGCTCAGATCGGCGACAGGGGCGAGGCTGTTGCTGCTGGCGATGGATGAGATCATACCCTGGCTGGTAGCGACGCCCGGGCGGTCCTGATCCGCAACGTATAACGACGGCAAGACAGAGTTGACAACGTTTTGCATGCTGTACTGGGAAGGGGTGCGGGAAGCCTCGCTCATTTTTGGTTCGGAGGAGCAGTCGTACGGGTTCTCGCTGGTATGGGGGCTGCGCGTGGGAGAGTAGCGCTCGTGCTTGACCTTGCGACAGTGACGGGAAAGAGCGATGTGAGCAACTGATGCGGGATGTAGAGGTGAGAATTGTCGTACGTCCGGAAAACGCTCGACACAGCCTATCGGGTTTTCGCCGGCGTGACTCTTGGTGTGGGCAGTCAGGCCTCTTTCAAATTTGTATATTTTGTTGCATTCGGGCCAAGGACAACGGTAAGAATTCTTGTTGGTGTGGGTTTTATGACGTTCTGTGTGGTGCTATCGTGACATGACTCGTTAGCAGGAAGAGAGACCGGGTCGTCGCGGATTGCCGAAGAGCTCACTTTGTACCACTTTGGGTGAGTGGCGTACTGACGTTTGACAGGCGCCATTGTGAATGATGAAAGTGAGGTAGAGGGAAGGAAAAAGGGAAGGGCGAGTCCTAGAGAAGGTTGCTCCAATGGTGATGGGTCTCAGAGAAAGGCGATCCGATGAATATGCGTCGGGAAGGCAAAGGCGGTCGGGGTAAACAAGGCGTGGGTGTTGTTCTGACTGAGTCAAATGGGCTGTAACCGCGGGAAAAAGGACAGGTACTGGAAGGCATTGCTTTGGAGTGTGGTAGAGAATGTTTGACCAGAGCAGCTCGCCTCGAGGAGAATGCCCCGCCGCCTCTGTACAAAGCACCTACCAACCTTGGTCTGGACTTGCAACTAGCATGCAGCCACCATCGGCTCCGGGACGAAGTTGGCGTACAAGGTATTACTCCGGCGCTATGCTGTTTTGAAACTTGATACTTACTACAGACACTCCGACAGGGGTATGCCGGGGCACAGTTTCCTGCGGTGAAAAGCGACTGGCCATGTCTAAGCAGCAACCCGAGGACGAGAGTTTTTATAAGAGTGTGATAGGCCTTCTATGTTTTGGCAAGTTGTCGGTAGCCCGCGAGAATGGCACAAGGCATGTGCATCTCCCTCGGATGGACAAAAGTGCTACCGCTAGGATGGCGGGCTGCAGACACTAAGTGACCCAGACATTGTGAGGCTAGCAGTGCGCCGCCGTTACTGCAAGGTAACCTCACTGCAGGCGATGGAGGGGGGTGCGCCATCCTCTTGGAGGCTGCAGGCTGCAGAGAGGGATCCCGACGTGGGTACGAGTTGACAGTTTCAGTACCCTTGTAATTCCATGGTACCGATGCGCTGGTGCTGCCACCGCGGCCGGCCATCACACTCATGCCTACTACAGATGCGTGGGACTCAAAATGGACCTATGAACCCCATTATTTGCTCCTCATGGGATGCTTTCACCGGTGACTAGTAGTAAATAGGTTACAAGGGCCGCTGTGCAGAGCAACGTTCAGTTTCTGCAGCGATGGATGAGCGCGGATAACGCAGGGCCACAATCGGACTCTTACGTTTCTGTGTCTCTTCACTTCAAGCATAACGTGAAAAGTCACGGCATTATGACGCCCGCTGCCTGGTACACCGAGAGATACAACCTATATGCCTAATAGTAGTNATCGTTCACGGGCTGCTGGTTGGCGGCGGCGGTGTGTATGGCGTGCGAGTTGTCTCGCGAAAAATCGCAAAGGGGGAGGCTCAGATCGGCGACAGGGGCGAGGCTGTTGCTGCTGGCGATGGATGAGATCATACCCTGGCTGGTAGCGACGCCCGGGCGGTCCTGATCCGCAACGTATAACGACGGCAAGACAGAGTTGACAACGTTTTGCATGCTGTACTGGGAAGGGGTGCGGGAAGCCTCGCTCATTTTTGGTTCGGAGGAGCAGTCGTACGGGTTCTCGCTGGTATGGGGGCTGCGCGTGGGAGAGTAGCGCTCGTGCTTGACCTTGCGACAGTGACGGGAAAGAGCGATGTGAGCAACTGATGCGGGATGTAGAGGTGAGAATTGTCGTACGTCCGGAAAACGCTCGACACAGCCTATCGGGTTTTCGCCGGCGTGACTCTTGGTGTGGGCAGTCAGGCCTCTTTCAAATTTGTATATTTTGTTGCATTCGGGCCAAGGACAACGGTAAGAATTCTTGTTGGTGTGGGTTTTATGACGTTCTGTGTGGTGCTATCGTGACATGACTCGTTAGCAGGAAGAGAGACCGGGTCGTCGCGGATTGCCGAAGAGCTCACTTTGTACCACTTTGGGTGAGTGGCGTACTGACGTTTGACAGGCGCCATTGTGAATGATGAAAGTGAGGTAGAGGGAAGGAAAAAGGGAAGGGCGAGTCCTAGAGAAGGTTGCTCCAATGGTGATGGGTCTCAGAGAAAGGCGATCCGATGAATATGCGTCGGGAAGGCAAAGGCGGTCGGGGTAAACAAGGCGTGGGTGTTGTTCTGACTGAGTCAAATGGGCTGTAACCGCGGGAAAAAGGACAGGTACTGGAAGGCATTGCTTTGGAGTGTGGTAGAGAATGTTTGACCAGAGCAGCTCGCCTCGAGGAGAATGCCCCGCCGCCTCTGTACAAAGCACCTACCAACCTTGGTCTGGACTTGCAACTAGCATGCAGCCACCATCGGCTCCGGGACGAAGTTGGCGTACAAGGTATTACTCCGGCGCTATGCTGTTTTGAAACTTGATACTTACTACAGACACTCCGACAGGGGTATGCCGGGGCACAGTTTCCTGCGGTGAAAAGCGACTGGCCATGTCTAAGCAGCAACCCGAGGACGAGAGTTTTTATAAGAGTGTGATAGGCCTTCTATGTTTTGGCAAGTTGTCGGTAGCCCGCGAGAATGGCACAAGGCATGTGCATCTCCCTCGGATGGACAAAAGTGCTACCGCTAGGATGGCGGGCTGCAGACACTAAGTGACCCAGACATTGTGAGGCTAGCAGTGCGCCGCCGTTACTGCAAGGTAACCTCACTGCAGGCGATGGAGGGGGGTGCGCCATCCTCTTGGAGGCTGCAGGCTGCAGAGAGGGATCCCGACGTGGGTACGAGTTGACAGTTTCAGTACCCTTGTAATTCCATGGTACCGATGCGCTGGTGCTGCCACCGCGGCCGGCCATCACACTCATGCCTACTACAGATGCGTGGGACTCAAAATGGACCTATGAACCCCATTATTTGCTCCTCATGGGATGCTTTCACCGGTGACTAGTAGTAAATAGGTTACAAGGGCCGCTGTGCAGAGCAACGTTCAGTTTCTGCAGCGATGGATGAGCGCGGATAACGCAGGGCCACAATCGGACTCTTACGTTTCTGTGTCTCTTCACTTCAAGCATAACGTGAAAAGTCACGGCATTATGACGCCCGCTGCCTGGTACACCGAGAGATACAACCTATATGCCTAATAGTAGTTTGAGTGCTAGAATGGGCAGATTACAAGTCCCACCGGGAGACTTGGCCTGGCGGGTGCTTTTGCGAAGCTAAGCGGACCGGGCTAAGCCGCTGATTGTGTAAAGGAAGGGTACAAGCAGATCAGTGATTATCATGGGCGGGCTTAAACGAAAAGCGCGGTAATCACACCGAGTTACAGCCAGGCCCCGACTGTGAAAGGCATATTTCAGCGCGAAACACTGGTCTCTGCGTTTCGCGCTCGCTGGCAAGACGGCCCTGATGCAAGAAGTGTCCTGCTCAACGCCACGACGGAACAAAACACCGGGCAGTGCGCATCCTGATTTCTCATCCCTAGCCGGCAGACCACGTCAGTTCAACGACCAGCTGGTCGCCCAACTGGGCGTTTCGTAGAATGTTGAGTCGAGGCTCATAATATGTGCATCCTCATCCCTGTCCGGTAAGCCACGTCAGTTCAACTGGGCATTTCGAAGAGCGTGGCGTTGAGACCCATAATGCTGGTGACTCCATGCATCCTAATCTCTCTTTCCCCGGCAAGTGAGACACGGCAGCTCACGCCCAGCTGGGCGTTTCATAGAACGTGGCGTCGAGGCTGGCAGCCGGGATGGGCAGCCGTGCCGAAACAACAATGGCACACCATGCGACTCTTGCAAATCACTGTGTACTACACTGTGCACTAACACCCAGTCGCTTTCCTTTTTGTCACACCAAGCTTATCCCCCCCTTCCCTCAACTTATTCTACTATTCACGATTACTCCCCGTCTCATTTCACCTGTTCTTTAAAGGTATTGCTTTTGGATATTTTATATCTATATTATTCGGCTGTCTTAACTAAGAGGCTATTTACAACACCTTGATCAAATGTCCTCACCACAATTACATCTTTTGTTTCAAAATCAACATCACCCCATTTCTTATTCTCAGGCAGAACCTTAAACTGTCGCGCATCTACACCTCTCGGCACATCAATCCGCAATTCCAACGCGTTTTGATATACCAGTACCGCCACCTTGTGAACGTAAGTACCAGTGCCAGCTTCCCCTATCAAACCCACCACGTCATGGTGCAGCCATCGCGCGAGTAAATGCTTATCGGCTATATAGACTGCTTTCATCGGCGAGCCCGATGTGGCTGTTGTTAACGACGGCGTTGCTGTCGTGGCCTTGGCGTTCTGGAAAAGAGTCCAGAATTCCCCTCCAGTCCTCCTAGCTCCTGCTTCAACAGCAGCAGATACAGTTTCGTCAACACTCGCATTATGGTTCTCCATGAAAGCCTGAAGGCATTCTGCCCGAAAATCAACGCCTATATACGTAGTGTTGTAGCCTTTGGCCAAAAAAGCGAGTTGTTTCACAGTTAGCTTTTTAAGCTCTATGATGAAATTCGGATTCTTGGACAGATTGGCTGCAGATCCCAAGCGCGCCGACCGCGTCCTCAGCGCCGAAAGGGATGGTGTTTCGTGTAGAGATGACGTGAATATCTTGGCCCATTGTTGCATGGTTCTGAGCGACTTGAGCCTTCCATCCAACTTTTGAATTTCCACTCCAAGGGTTTCCACGGGGTCGGCGTCAGTGAAGAACGCTGCGTCGTAAAGTGGACTCAAGTTCGCCATCGTGTAATTAATTAGCCGAGAAGTAGAATTTACACTGCGGTACGTGTTCAGCTCAGCGTTTCACTGCCCGCCGTTCGGCTGCCCATTTGAGTTTGACAAGAGGCAATTCCGTGAGGTTGTGGTCGCTCACGAAAAAGAGGGGCTCTCCAAAGTCACGCGAGGCTATAGTGTGCTAATGGTGCAGATGTTAGATGGTACTAATCCGCTCTAGTGCAACGCCACGTCAGCTAAGTACCGGTAAACAAATGCGGCAGACAGCATCCACCGAACCCTAACATCTGGTAGCTTTGTCTAGTACTATTTGCACAGACGATAGCGCTGGATTCTTCTAGTTATAGTACTGGTATCTCAACGACATTCAGTTGAACAGTCTTAAACCCATGTCCTCCAGGTACCTATGTAGTAGTGGCTAGCTCAAGCCTCTGTCGGCATATCTTCGGAGAAAAATACACACCAGTTAAAAGCCAGGACTCACAGAGCACCACAGGTACCTCACAAAAGCCACAACACCAGCGCAATATAAAAATAGCTATGCTGAAAAAAATCTAGCACGGCTAGCCGTACACTAATCCGTTGCCTCAATTGAAGAGCGAAACTAGCTGTGCAAAGGGAGACGGCTGTGAACACCCTTAAGGGGTGCTACCCACAACAGCTCGAAAATCACATACTAAATAACGCAATTTGCAGGAAGGCGCCTAGGCACACGTCCTACACCGTCACCCCTGCTCTAGCTTTGTGCACGCAAAGATGAAGCCAGAAACACAACGTCGTGATATTGAATGCGCGCAAAAAGAAAGGTGTTAGATAAAGGTCACGATGTATCGTGGATTGACGTTATTCCGATGTTCTTGATGGTTCACTTGGTGGTGCCTCCATCACCACATTGTTTCCATACAGTAAAGGTGGGACTCTGTGGCATTCGGCCAATGAGAGCGCTTGCCTCAGCGCCTGCTGCCTCAGGCGCAACAAAAGGAAAAACGCGTGCGCAAGCAGGAATCGAACCCTGACCGACTGCATTTGCGCATACAACGTGACTCCCGCGGGAATCTCCTTCTGGCTTCAGCCGTGCCGTCACTGGCTCAGGTCACCTATGCGGCTTATGAAGCTAGAAAAACAGTATCGCGATGTTGAATTCGCGAGGATTGTGGTTTTGACTGATGGAAAAAACAGAGAATCGGGCAGGAATTGAATCTTGAGCCCTGGTCGAGACTGGGGATCTGCACGTAAATATGCTCTGTGCGCATCAGGCTTGCATACGGCTGGTGTGGCTATTCTACTGTCCTTTTTGAGCGAGCAGCTGATCCGTCACGGCTACTATCGGCTATAGTAGACTACATAGACGTGGACTTCCCTCAAGCAGCAGAGGAGATGCAGCCGATATGCGAACGGAAGGCCGACATGATGGTGCACTTGCCGGTCCACTAGCGGTGGCAGTATCTATACACGTGGCTTTACAAATAATAGGAAGGGCGGCAGCTCTCAGGAGCCTTTGTACGAAGTCCTGTTGGGGTGTATTAAATCTACTACTTGCAGTATTGTGGCCGAGGAATAAATGACTGAGATTTTGTGGGAAGTTGACAAACAGTAATGAGTATAATATGTGACTAAGCATCATTTTGGTCGTTGGCACTTTTACAATCACGATGGTTTGCTTACTGCGAAGCTGAGTCTTCCAAGGTTGAATTTCGGCTACCGATTCTCCAATTCTCCGAGTTTGGCGTTCACGACGAACAGCCGGCGAAAGGTCCAGCAGAAGGCCCAACCGAACGCCCAGCTGGCTGCTGAGCTGGCATGGCGCCACAGTAATCCACATCCGCAGAGTGGGGGGCTGCCGCAGAGTGGAGGCCGTCCGGGACGGAGTATCGCTTCCATCCCTACAGCCTGGAGCCAACCAGAGGTATGCCTATGTTTCACCCGCCCTTGTTCAAAGACAGTGGCGCATATTGCGACGAAGGCATCCATGAAATTCTAGTGGAGTGGTGTGGCTATAACGGGGACACGGATAATCTGCTACCCTCTATTTAGCAACTCGGCTGGGATAGCGGGTACGCTAGGGATAGGCGGAATGCCCCTTGCAGTGGCTTAAGCTATTGAAAGTGTGAGAATGAAATGCTAGGCCGAAGGGGTGACGTGCAGCCCAACAACATCTACGTAGCCACTTGGAGAGGCTGTGGCCGACGATAATTGGAGTTCGCTACGCTGGTGCATGCTGCGAGCTAGCGAACGAAGACTGTATCCGTGCATTTGCCCATCCTTGTCAACAGCTGACTTGAGGTACAAACGGCAGCTCCGCTGTCTTCTTCCGTGCAGAATGGTTACCCGGGTTTCAGGTCATGCCGGCAAGACAGTCCGCCTGCTTAGGAAGGAGCTACTACCCCTGGGGTGCCATCCTAGTGAGCTGCCATCCTAGTGAGCTGCCATCCTAGTACAGCCATTCTACTACGAGGGTGGTGGGGAAGCATTAGTGGCTCAAGGTTTCTCTTCTCTCGTCTAAGTCATGGGGATCGGTTCAGGTGGCTGCAACACCGCCATTTTGAGCTATCCCATTACTTGTACACGGTATGCAGTCCTGTCGTAATGCGTAGACACGCCTGTTTTCGTGTCTTTTGAGCTTTCTACGTCGGCATAGTATATTATGGCAAGTTAAGCCAACGCTACACGCCCTTTGATGCTTTCATTTCTAGACCCCTCTGCTCCGATGGTGTTGTAGCGCAAGGCTGCACCACTGCTCGAGCTGAGCCTAGCGGGTTCTCTTTCCCGGCAATGTCGCTGCCAAGGAAGCAAGCTGGTTACCATGAGTACCCCTGGCTGGCATGTACCATAATACGAACCCTTGCATGGACCAGTTTACCGTAGCTCGATGCATGCACTCGGGATCAGGCGCCGCCATGGGGTCACTAGCGAGCCAGGTCGTAGGACCGACTGTATTCCTCCCTCAAATGGATTGTTGCGCATCGTTAGCGTGGACCATTCACACCTAGCGGTTCATACTCTCCAAGGAAGGCGGAAAGGATCGAAATGCACAGCGTAGTGCAGCACGTCAAGGCCCCTACTCTGGCATGCATATTGAACGGCTTTACTTCGCGGGCACCTCCACAGATCCGTAGAAAGTACTTGACCGGGGAATCCATATCCATTAAGGGCTATGGGTTGGCCGAGTGGCGTCAACAGAAAAGAATGGCCACGTTCGAGCGGACCCCCCCCCCCGATCGACTGCAGTTCAGCTTTCCAAACTTCTTCCCTAGCGCCACCGTTTGATAGGCTTGTGGTGCTAGGTAGTAGTCCAGGTAGCACCCCTCCTGGTGCTGTGCTGTGTCGTGTTGAGCTCCTGCCCACCAGCAACTGCCAGTCCTCTCGTGTGGCCATGGTCTCGAGCCAGATGCACGCTCTGCGACACACCATGCACAAGATAAAGGAGCGGCATGCGCGGATGCAACAATCCTCGTTTCTTTCTTTTGTTCAATGTCTTATGAAGAACGGATAATGTCCGAGATGTACCGTATCGTTGACATATCACAAAACGGAAAGGAGTCTCGCGGTCCCGTCCCGGTCGCAGTCTGACATGGCTGAAGTGGCTATCTGTGTCTCGACACACCTAGATGAGAAAGTTTACCCTGCAGTCTTTTGGTGAAGGCAAGATGAAGAATTTAATAGCCGCCCTTGTCACACAGGCCCGTCTTGTCTTAACCACTCCCGCCTGCCGATACGTTTCGAAAGCGAAGCCATCCTAGGTCGCCTCCATGCGAAGGTGTGGGGCGTAAAACAGTCAAGAGGCGTGCAATGGAAGGGGCGTGAGTATACTTCCACCGGATGCATTGCCTTGAGAATGGATAGACGAGGTAAAGGTACCTCTGCGGACGTATGGGGTCTGAGTGGCGTTGCTAATGACACCGTGAGTCTTTGCAATCTGTGATGTCATACTGAATGGGAAGCTACCCGCCCATGATTTCCATTCGTTGTCTTTTCTCCGTTGTATTTTCTCCATATCTTTGTGATTCTTAATTCCTTCAATCTGAGTACCGCGCCGCACATGATTCGCTTTCGTTGCGTCTTTTCCTGGTTATATCCACGCGTAACACGTCTGTCTTCACACTTACGTCCTCCAGGCTGGTACTCATGCCGCTTTTATGGCTCTATTGTCCTGTGTTCTCTCCTGGTCGCCGAGCAGGTCTTTACTGAAAACCAATTGTTATTTCCACCTTCTGCGAGCGAGATATAAGGTTATAGAGGAGCAGAACAACAGCCATTTTCTGCATGATAACACGGTTCCGACTCCGCCCTGGACAGTAGCTCCTTCCCAATAGCCGCTGCTGTTTTGGGAGCCGCTCAGCGAGGAGTGACACTTGGGCCATTCAGGGTAGCCAACTTCTATTGCTACGGGAGTTGGGAGCAAAGCTAACTTTTCTTGTATAGTTGGTGACGAGTACCCAGGCGCAGAGGTCGTGGGGATAGACACAACTCCGATTCAGCCGACGTCCGTTCCTCGAAACGTCCGATCCTTGATGGACGACTGCGAGGAGTAATGGATGGATAGAGACGTTGATTTCGTGCATCTTCGATTCATGGTTTCGATATGATGCATGGTTTCGATATTGCAAAACGTGCCTAGAATTATCAAGGGTGCCTTCGAGTAAATTCTACGACCGCGCTACCGATGATAAAGCTAACCTAGCAAACAGAACCTGCGGTCGGGAGGTTGGATCGAGCTTCAAGATGTTGCGCACTATCCATTCTGTGACGACACAACAATGAAACCGGACGATGCCTTCGAATATATCTGTCGCCTCGCCGGCAAGTCATATGAAAAAATCGGGTTTAACGCTACTTCGGAAGACCTCCCGTCGTTGCTCAATCTTGCGGGCTTCACGAATTTGCATTACAAGCAGTTTAACGTGCCTATAGGCGGCTGGGAAAGTAATAGTTCTCTGCAAATCCTGAAAAAGTCTCAGAAGGCGGCGGTACTGAACTTCACAGGGACACTGCTAGCACGCCCGTTCCGGGCACTAGGCATATCGACTGAGAAGGCGCACATCGCGCTATACCTCGCTCGGCATGCCATTGAGGAGCAGGATCCGGCATCTGCACCTACATCGGGAGGACGGAGAGAAAGGAGTAGGTGATGAGATGTATATTTTAGTAGATAAATTTGACAAAATTGGCTTTGGCGTGCCTAGGCCCAGCGTTGGATGAGGCCACCCATCGGCTGTTGGAAGCTCTGGACGTGGAACCACGTGTTGCTATGACTGGGCAGTTTTATTTGTTCCAAGAATACCAAGGTATAGTTGCTGGGCCAATGTAAAGTCCAGTCTATGCCTTGTGCCGAAACCCAAACTTTCATAGTCCCCGCAAAGTACGGAACCGCCAAGCAACAGACACCTTGTCTCCCTGGTCTACAGCTTGGGTCCTTGCCCGTGAGCCAAAGCAGTAATGGTTTCGAATCTGGTTTTCGCAAATCATGACCTGATAGATCGAGAGTTCCTTCACACTTGAAATTGGTCGAAACCTCACATCAGGTTAGCCTATGTCGCAGTTCTGCTGTGAACAACACATACCAGATATTCAACAACACTTTTCATGAACTCAGCACAGACGGAATAGCTGCTTTCTTTCAACGCGTGCTCTGCAGAGGGTTTCCTTTCTTTGATTTCCGCTCTAGCGTCGTCCTGTGCTTGCCTCAATTGCTCCTGTTGCGTCGAGAGTTGAGCTTCATCGGCCCCGGGTGCCGGGTACAGCCTGAACATGCCGTACAGTGGCATGTCATTTAATGCAGGCGATCGCTGGCCGTCAGACGGTAGTGGTTCTTCTGGGCTGAGGTGCGCCTCTGCTTCTCCCTCCTTGGTGGTCGTGTGTGATTCCTTCCTCTTGTCCCCTCCGCCGGTTGACTTCAAAGGCCGCAGGGCCTTTTCGACATGAGCTTTGCTGTTAAACCAGTCAGTCAGTTTATCCGGACAACAGTACTCGGAAGCTCACGTTAAGTATGGGCACAGGATAGGTGCCAGGTTGGCCGGGTCCAGCTGTTCATATTGCCAGTGATTGATTGGTTGGGCGTGTCGAATGCTCAATATGTACGCAAAGTCGCTAGTTGAGAAAAGCCCTCTGTCATCGGATTTTTCGTTGAGTTTGTTAGTAGAAACGACAGCGACCGAGCGGGCAATACCTACTTAAGAGGAAGATAGCGTAGGCACAATTCCCTGTAGTCGATTTCATATCCGCCGTGGCTCGAAAACTCTGCCGAACAGATGACCTCCACCACTGAATTGTGGTATTTTCTAGCGTTGGTAGAACTTTTCCAAGATACCTATCACTCTCTTCCCGCTCGATCAACCTCTCCGAGGTCGCAATATCCAATACCAAAAGCACAAGGGCATTAAAGAACTGCCGCCAGCCTGCCTCTACGCTATCAAATAGCGCAATCCGATGGGTAATAATTTGATGTATGCTCGCTCCTGCCGGGGGTGGGTTTCTNGCGTAATAACTTCGTATAGCATACATTATACGAAGTTATACGACTTTTCCAAGATACCTATCACTCTCTTCCCGCTCGATCAACCTCTCCGAGGTCGCAATATCCAATACCAAAAGCACAAGGGCATTAAAGAACTGCCGCCAGCCTGCCTCTACGCTATCAAATAGCGCAATCCGATGGGTAATAATTTGATGTATGCTCGCTCCTGCCGGGGGTGGGTTTCTCCCTATCCAATCACTGAACCTGCTCGCGATCGCGACGTCATCCTCACCAGGCCAGCGAAAGTCACGCGTTCTTCTTGAAGGGACGACTTTATGGGAAGGTGGCTTGCTGTTCCGCCTTTTCCGCTTAGGTGGACCGTCCGGCTGGGCTTCAAAGTCCTTGGGAGTGGTTACCTCTGCGTTGTTCATCTTTCAGTGTCAATATGACAAAGTCAACCAGAGCTTCTTTGGACGTGTGTATCTCGCCGAGTCAGCCCCACTTGAGGCGGGGTAACGACGCTTGGAGAGGCCGCTGACTACAAGCACTGGAAGTGCCTCGCCTGCCTTTAGGACCCAATCGCATGGGAAACGAAAAGGCAAATACCAGTTTGCTCATGTAGCGACAGTAGCCTCTTCACCTGATGACCAGCTCTCCCTCGCGGGACAAGACGGTTGTCGTGAATAGCTTGAAGCGTTCTGCTTATTCGACTGAACGCTCTGCGCGCGGTCCCGGACGACGGCCCGGAAGTGTAAGGCACTCTGACAGCCTCGCGTCAAAATGAATGGCACGATGGCATACTACTAATTAGAGCTGGACGTAACACAGTTGGGTGGAGAAACTACTTACAGTTTGCAGTGGGGGGTCCCTCAGTGCCAACAGAATTATGGCCACCACACAGGAAACAAATCGACAGCCACCAAGGACCACCTTGCTCTTTGCCGGCACAGGTGCCCCCGACTTGATCTCCTTGCTCCTTGTTGACATAAGGAAAAGACCATCTCCCACGGCACTGAGAATAATTCCGAGAAGCATGTGTACGCCCGCCTGATGATCGAGAAAGCCGATAATGGTCAACACCAGCCCGACAGTCGACACAATAGGGGCTCTGACCAAAACGTTGGCCTGAATCGACAAAGAACACTTGGGAACAGCTGGGTAGAGGCAAATAATCTGTCGTGGCGTTAGATAGGACAAGCGTAAATAGTCTGGCAACACGTACATCGCTGAATACGCCTAAGACGAGCAATGCATTTCCTGCGCGAGTTTTCCAAATCTCCGACTTTTGCAGAGATCGAACAAGTCCGGTAAGAGCGACTAAGAGAGCGACTAAGAGAGCGACTGAGAGAATAGCGAGTAGGGTGTGGAACGTCAGAAAGAAAATTATACAACGGCGTGAGATTGTAGGCGGCCTTTGTGTTGATGGCTTCTGCAACATGAGCAATCTCAGCGCTAGCGAAACATGTTGAATAGCATCCGACAGCAGAAAAAGAATGGTCGATGTCAGGATACCCGCTTGTGTCATTTCGGCGTTGGGATGCAGGAAACATGAATGGGCAAAGGGAAAGAAGTGCAGAGAATCTTGCTCCTTCCGTAAGACCTTGGCGGTGGCACGTTGATGTCCCAGTCAGAGATTGCGCAGCGAGCGCAGCTTTGACGACCCCGTTTACTGAGCAATCCTGGCCATTGCGCATCCCTACTCGGAGGCTCCCCCGAGAGGAGCCGGGATATTTCNGTATCTCGCCGAGTCAGCCCCACTTGAGGCGGGGTAACGACGCTTGGAGAGGCCGCTGACTACAAGCACTGGAAGTGCCTCGCCTGCCTTTAGGACCCAATCGCATGGGAAACGAAAAGGCAAATACCAATTTGCTCATGTAGCGACAGTAGCCTCTTCACCTGATGACCAGCTCTCCCTCGCTGGACAAGACGGTTCTCGTGAATAGCTTGAAGCGTTCTGCTTATTCGACTGAACGCTCTGCGCGCGGTCCCGGACGACGGCCCGGAAGTGTAAGGCACTCTGACAGGCTCGCGTCAAAATGAATGGCACGATGGCATACTACTAATTAGAGCTTGACGTAACACGGTTGGGTGGAGAAACTGCTTACAGTTTGCAGTGGGAGGTCCCTCAGTGCCAACAGAATTATGGCCACCACACAGGAAACAAATCGACAGCCACCGAGGACCACCTTGCTCTTTGCCGGCACAGGTGCCCCCGACTTGATCTCCTTGCTCCTTGTTGACATAAGGAAAAGACCATCTCCCACGGCACTGAGAATAATTCCGAGAAGCATATGTACGCGCGGTTGATGGTCGAGAGAGCCGATAATGGTCAACACCAGCCCGACAGTCGACACAACAGGGGCTCTGACCAAAAAGTTGGCCTGAATCGACAAAGAACACTTGGTAACAGCTGGGTAGAGGCAGATAATCTGCCGTAGCGTTAGATAGGACAAGCGTAGGTAGTCTGGCAACACGTACATCGCTGAATACGCCTAAGACGAGCAATGCATTTCCTGTGCGAGTTTTCCAAATCTCCGACTTTTGCAGAGATCGAACAAGTCCGGTAAGAGCGACTAAGAGAGCGACTAAGAGAGTGACTGAGAGAATAGCGAGTAGGGTGTGGAGCGTCAGAAAGAAAATTATACAACGACGTGAGATTGTAGGCGGCCTTTGTGTTGATGGCTTCTTCAATATGAGCAATCTCAGCGCTAGCGAAACATGTTGAATAGCATCCGACAGCAGAAAAAGAATGGTCGATGTCAGGATACCCGCTTGTGTCATTTCGGCGTTGGGATGCAGGAAACATGAATGGGCAAAGGGAAAGAAGGGCAGAGAATCTTGCTCCTTCCGTAAGACCTTGGCGGTGGCACGTTGATGTCCCAGTCAGAGATTGCGCAGCGAGCGCAGCTGTGACGAACCCGTTTACTGAGCAATCCTGGCCATTGCGCATCCCTACTCGGAGGCTCCCCCGAGAGGAGCCGGGATAGCCGTTTTCTGGAGCGAAAATGGAATAGCGTCCTTCCATATCGAAAAGGGGATAGCTTGCACAGTGTCTCTGTCTCCGCAGGTGGTGATGGCAGGCCAATCAACGCTGCTTGCGTCCACCCTTTTACAGAAACCAAATGATAGAGCGCAGTGGGGAGACTGTCTCTTTGTTTTCTCGCCCCCAAGCTGCAGGTGAATGAACTGTGACGCTACAGAGACGTGTTAGCGTACAGTCAAAGTGATCACAGTTAGGTATACTCTAGCCACACCCTGTCAGAGGCCACATGCCGACGGTTGACTAGCCCGAACAGTCTTGGTGATGTATTAGGCCAATCATAAAAAAAATGGCAAAAAATGGTAAGGATATCGTAGTTTCCGGCTGCGCCTCTTCTGCGCCATCCTTATTGGCGTGCGCCGTGGCTTTCGGGTTATTGTTTGAGCCGTGAGCTTGCCAGCCTTGAAGTCAGCTTGCTGGTTTCCTCGCCCGCTTCCCGCCTCAGTTCTCCTCGTCAGCTTTGTCTAGACGATCCCAATGTGCGACTCGTGCAACTTCTCCCTGTATTCTTCTAGAATCTTGTGAACAGCATCGTCCCATCATAATTCTGCTTTCCTGGCGTTGATCACCCAGCCTCAATCGATCGCCATTGGTGCCTCGTTCAAGGGAATAGATGGCCAAGACGTGGGCTGCCCCGTCGGGAATCTTTACTGAACGCGGCCGTGTTCTAGACCTGGCTGTCAGTCCAAAGCCTCCTGATTCAGTTATGTGCGGTGCGGAAATGGGTGCCGTGTCTGGCGCATTGTTTTCGGCCTCGGTGTCCTCTGGGTGCCTCAGCCGTGTTTGTACCTACCTGTCCAGTCGAACCAATTGCTCAGATTGAACCTTTAATCCTCCCAGATGTCGCTTCGCAATCTAGCTGCCTAGTTTAAAACTAACGCCCTGGTCAGACTAGTACGATGTTGCAACTCCGTTGCCGTCCGCTTCCACACCCTAAAGACATTGTTCGGTTGCTCTGTCCTTCTTGAGCTTCCGCTGTCCGTCGTGGAGAGAAACAGTATGATTTATGAAGCTAGAGGCTCTGGTTGCAGCGAGTAGTTGCTAGTAGACAAGCGGCAAGCAGTAGTGGACTCATGCTTCGGCCTCCCGCCCGCAATGGTTGTCCATCATTGAGTGTAATGGGTAAGTTTTGCAGCCCTGGCTGGTACCTACAAGGGGGGGTGGCCTTTCAGCAGGGCTCTTTCACCAAAATCGAGGCACACGGCTTCAACAAGGATTAGAACTAGCGGCAAAAAGTTACATGACTGGGGTACGAAATATTCGCCTCATACCCAGTAGGCTCCCGAGCCCTTTAGCAGCGCAGTCACCGACGCCCTACTCTGGTTAAAACACGGAAGAGGTAGCCCCAAAGGCTGTGAAACTTACAAGAATGCTGATTCTTTTGATCCCCAGTACTCGGTCTGGTTTTACTCGGGCTTGTAGCTCTGCAACTAGCACGGACGGTAGGGAACTGTGCTCAAATTTCTTCATTGTGCTTGGTGATCAGCTCACTGGCAGCCTGGAACGAACGGAGCGGCCTTCTTCCGGGCTGCACCTGGTCTCACGTTCACATAGTCAATACAGAGGCTCTGCTCATAGACCCCGCCAATTCTTGATTCGATTTGTGACTCGTGATCCGACGGCCGAGCAACTGCGGAATCTTTGCCGTCGACTCCGGCGCCAGCCGGGGCAGCTTGTGATTGCTCACAATGACTTGCTTCGCTGAACGAGCTAGCTATGCAGCCAATGCTGCACGGCCTGTGACAGTTTCATCCCCACACCTCCCCTGATCCTTCAGTCGATGGTGTCGCAGCGCAACGCCCCACCACTACTCGAGCTGAACAAAGCAAAGAATGGCCGGCATAGTACGCCACCGCGTTGTGAGGGGGGCGGCGTCATCGTTGCCAGCAACATTTTTCTGCCAAGAAAGCAAGCCGCTTGCCATGAGCACCCCAGTCCCACGCAGACTATCAAGTCCGTTCCTGCTTGGCTGGCATGCAGCGTGATCCGAACCCCTTGCGCGGTATAGTTCCCGTAGCCCGTCCGGGGATGCTTAGCAAGCGAGACTGATGCAGGCACTCGAGATCCGTCCTGGCGCCGTGGGATCAGTAGTCATTTCCTCCTTTCACCCATAAGAACTGGGTCGCAGGACGGACTCTGTTCCCTCCCAAACTGCATCGTTACGCGTTGCTACACCACCACGTCGACCACATACTGTACACGTTCCCAACAGGCCGTCGCAACTTCCCGATTGGCACTCTTTGCGCCAAGCACGCCGTCTTCACCACACTGCTCAAGCTTCTTGGACCATCACAGCACTTCACAACAATGCCGTACATATTTGACACACACGTCTTGACTGTGGATGCCAACGTTATTCACAAGGTCGACACCGCCAACCCTGCCAACCTGTATAGCATGTGGACTGGTAAGCACCTCTTTGCCTGTTGGCGCTTCCCGCGCCGTTTACCCTATGCCCGACACCATAACTGACCAAACACCAGTTTTCTCCCGCTGTGCAGATTCAATCGAGCAAGGCCGCAGATTGGAAAACCTCAGCTGGAGACTCTGGCAGAGAGAACAGCTCATCGACAACGAGAACCGCCTCGACGCTTCCACCACCACAATCACTTTACCCCTGCCCGTTACCTCGCGCCCCCAAGACCTTCCCCAGCTCTCCGGCAGCGTCGACTCACTTGTCGACGAGGACACCACCGAGTTTATTTCCGAGTCTGCTCCTCTGGTGATCCGCCCCAGAATACACCGCCTAGATTCGACTAGCAGCTGTAGTAGACGGGACCGCCACATTAGCTCCGACGACTTTGAAAAGATGGTCGTCTCTATCGTCAAGGACACTGCTCCCCTCTCTGCACCCACCGTCATCTCGCCTCTCGCAGCTCCCAAGATGGAGACTGTTCCCCGTGCCCCGGCCCCGACCCCGGCCCAGCCCACCAAGATGGCTACCGAACACAAGCCTGCCGAGACCTCCGCACTTACGCCCTCTGAAGTGCCCGTTCACGACTCTTTCCCCCAGCCCTCTAAAGCTGGTTCCAGCGAGGCCGCCATTCCCGAACCCGAGGCTGCTCCAGCCCGCCAACCCGTTGCCCAGAAGAAGGCACCGGCCAAGTTCGCCCTTGGCGGTTCGTGTTCTTCTAGCGAGCAGGGCATGAGCGTCGAGATGTCCAAGTCCAGTCTGGTGCCTCCCAAGAAGAGCATGTTCCAGATCGGTGGCTCCTCGGGANGCGCCGTTTACCCTATGCCCGACACCATAACTGACCAAACACCAGTTTTCTCCCGCTGTGCAGATTCAATCGAGCAAGGCCGCAGATTGGAAAACCTCAGCTGGAGACTCTGGCAGAGAGAACAGCTCATCGACAACGAGAACCGCCTCGACGCTTCCACCACCACAATCACTTTACCCCTGCCCGTTACCTCGCGCCCCCAAGACCTTCCCCAGCTCTCCGGCAGCGTCGACTCACTTGTCGACGAGGACACCACCGAGTTTATTTCCGAGTCTGCTCCTCTGGTGATCCGCCCCAGAATACACCGCCTAGATTCGACTAGCAGCTGTAGTAGACGGGACCGCCACATTAGCTCCGACGACTTTGAAAAGATGGTCGTCTCTATCGTCAAGGACACTGCTCCCCTCTCTGCACCCACCGTCATCTCGCCTCTCGCAGCTCCCAAGATGGAGACTGTTCCCCGTGCCCCGGCCCCGACCCCGGCCCAGCCCACCAAGATGGCTACCGAACACAAGCCTACCGAGACCTCCGCACTTACGCCCTCTGAAGTGCCCGTTCACGACTCTTTCCCCCAGCCCTCTAAAGCTGGTTCCAGCGAGGCCGCCATTCCCGAACCCGAGGCTGCTCCAGCCCGCCAACCCGTTGCCCAGAAGAAGGCACCGGCCAAGTTTGCCCTTGGCGGTTCGTGTTCTTCTAGCGAGCAGGGCATGAGCGTCGAGATGTCCAAGTCCAGTCTGGTGCCTCCCAAGAAGAGCATGTTCCAGATCGGTGGCTCCTCGGGATCTACCTCGGCAAAGAGCGACATCCAACCCGCTAAGCCTGTCATCTCGGAGAAGATGAGGCAGGTCATCGTACCCAGCAGCCGCAACTCTCAGCTCGAAGCCGAGAGTGCCATCGACTCGGACACCGACGACGACTACGTTGACGAGAGCGCCATTGACGATGATGACTCCTCTGATTGGGAAGACTCCATGGAAGAGAGCATCAAATCGAGCGTTGACGAGAAGTTCTTCCAGCGCGTCGAGTCCAAGGTCAACCGGGCCTCCCGCCCATCACTCCTCACTCTCATGGTTGCGCAGAACGAGCGTCAGAAGAACCTTAGCAACGAAGCGTCTCACTCTGCCTCTGCCATCATGCGATCGCGCGTTACACCCAGCGGCCCAACCCTCGGCGCCTTTCCTAACGACTCCGATGAAGGCCCGCTGATGATGAGGGGCATGCGTCCTTCTGGCCTCAAACCCATCAGTGAGGTGCCCCGGTCCAGTGCCCGGCCTATTGCCGCCCAGACCAACTACGTGTCCGCTCAAGCAGCCCTGTCCCCGCGTACCACTCGCCGCAACATGCTCTCTACCGAACTCACCGAGTCTCTCCGTCGCAATCTTCTCTGGGAGCGCCAGCAGAAGACATCGACTGCTAACGCTGTCCTTAAGCGGCGCCACACTTCCCACGATGTCGCCAACCTCAGGCAGTTCCCCGAGAAGCCTTGCCTGAAGAAGAGCGAAGATGCCAACGCTGCCAGCTGGAACCAGTACTTCAACAAGGATGCCTTTGAAGGCTACCACTCGAAAGGCTGGTGAAGGCCATGTACATAGTTTTGAAAGCCATTTTAAGAGCAGAGTCAGCGATGGTTCCTTCACCAAGTTTAAACACACTCTATCAGCAGCCCTAATGAGTGACAGAGCTGTAATTGTCAAGTAATATCCCATTCCACATCGGCCTGCAAGTGCACTACACTATATGTCGCATGCCCCACGAACAGCATTTGTTTCGCGGGAGTTGCGAGCCTGCGACCTACAATGTCATTTTGGCCATTGCATGCTTCCGGTGGCCATTGCCAGCGCGGGACTTGTGACATGCAATCGCCAGTGGGCACGGGGATTACAAAAGGATTGCTCGAAAACACCAATGCTCACGTACACTACAAATGACGAATTTGGGTGATCATCAATGGCACAAACTTTTATCTCTTAAGGTATATCAATTGCGGTCGTCTCCGTCGCTACGATCGGCGCGCTCATTGTGCTCGCATTTTGGTCGTTGGGCAAATTGACAGTAAACTTCTCTGAGACTTGATCCCACTCGATCCAGTTTCCCAGACTGCAGATCCGACGTCCGAGCCAGAGCAGCCGTTGCCGTCGCTCATCCCCAAGCGAGGGCGGCTCAAACATCTTCTCATCATCTTCTAGTTTTTTGTTAGAAAACCAATCGTCCGGGAAGTAGTTTTTGGAAAGCTCGAGCCCTCGCATGGCATAGTCTTCTGGCAGTGGGCGTAAGGGCTCGTTGAATGGCGGTCGCGGAAACTTTTCGTCTTCCATTCTAGCCTTCGATATTAGCACAGGATAAGCCGCGTTAAGAACCCCGACGACGCGGCTCCATGGAACCTCGTTCTCGATAAGCTGCATGGCATTGCGGTGCTGAGCCAGGTAATACAAAAATACCAGTATTGTGTGGAAAAAAGGAAGGGCGTTGATATCTGCTTTGCGCCAGAAAACAATACTGCATGTCTGCATGGCGAATGATTTCGCCGTTTCAAACTTTTTTCCAGCGGTGTCCTTATCGTCATTGTTGGCGGTGTCCTGATCCATGTCATTCTTGGCGGCTGGTAGGAGTCTTCGAGCAGACGGCTCATCCCTTTCAATAGCGGGGAGAGATAGCTTAAGGGTATTGGTAGTTGCACCATAGCCGAGAAGAGAGCAGATGAGAGAAATAGCAGTATAGATCCTAAAGCACATCATGTTAGATAACCTTCGTAGGCAGGGCAGGCTAGCACTCACCCTTGATGGAGCCATTCCTTGTTCCTTTTCGCGATTGTCTTATCTAAAGAACCAAGAAATTCCGCCATAGAGCCCTCTAGTTGATCAACATGGGACCCAGTAAAGAGGATAGCGTGAACTCTGATAAACGCGCCATCGCATGGGTCCAAGGAAATCGACCTTGCTAGGACTGGCTTGAATAGAGACATTATGCTAGTCCGGGTGATCGGAAAGAGAGACGGAACGCATAATGACTTGTTGAAATAGTACAATTGTTGAAGGGCATTTGGCCTAGCCAGAATAGCTAGGTGGTGGTAAAGCCGCCCAGCCTCTGGTGATAGATCTGAAGCTTTTGTATACCAGGATTGGGATACGCGAGTCCAAGTTTCGCGGTCGTCCTTGTCGTCGTCTGCAATAGCCATGCGGTATCTGCTCAGATCCCCAAGGCATTCGATCCAAGTTGGGGCAAATCCAGGAACGGTTTCGTATAAAAGCGCCATAGTGCTATATGCAATGCATATAAATGCGAGCATGTGTTCCCGGGAATGGGGCAGTCTTGTGCGGAGGAGCTCGAGAAATGATTGGATGCCGTAGCGCCACATGCGTGCAGGCATTTTATACCTGGCGGGAAGCTTGAGAATGGTCGTGTTGGCTGCCGGATGCTGGCAAGCGAGAAAGAAGTCGTGATGTTCGTGTAGTAGTGTGCGATGTAACCCAATTAGTTTCTGGTATTGCTCTACAGTGAGCTCTTGATCTGGTTCGATCCTCTTCTCCGAAGAATTATACAGGTCCATGCATGCTTTTTCAACCAGCCTCAGGCCTTCCTCGATGCCTATGATTTCCTGACCAAGCTGATTCTTCGAGATTACCCTTGTCGGGAGCTGGTGTAAAAAATCGAAGTCAGGCAGCTCAGTCATGTCGGCAGGATGTACCTTGAAAGGTACAGGGGCAGGTTGGCCCGTCGATGAACGGCGGTTTCTGGGCCTCTTTCGCCTCGATGTCGAAGCCTTGCGAGGCTCTTTGTGAGGCGGGAGAGCCGCAGGGTCTGGCAATGCAGGGCTGATTTACTCAGTGATGGACCACGAACATGAGCTGGATTGGAACTGACCTGGGGGACATTTTGCATGCTTCGTCAATATTGCTCCGATAGCGATGACGCCAAAACAGTCGCTGCGGTTGATGTTGAAAGCAAAATTCGGATCAGGCTACGGGACGAGGTGATATAAGAGGCTCGAAAGACACGACGACGGAGTTGACTCACGCTGCAGTTGCCTTTGCGAACCACGACGGAACTGCCTACCAGGGTACAAGCAACGGGAAAGCGCAAAATGGCTGCAAGGCAGCCACAGAGCCAGGCCCATAGCACAGCTGCATGTATGCTTGTAAGAGAGAAGAGAAAACGGCAGCCTCTTGGGCCTGCCCGCCATCCCTGCAGGATGGCAGTAGCCCGCTCGGATGGCGTAAGACATGCGCAGGTCCTTCGATTGGGCAACAGTGTTACCACTAGGATGGCGGGCTGGCCTGGCGTCCCCGGTACATCGAGGAATGCTACCTGCTCCATACGATTTGAGAATAGTTTCGGCGACAAAGGCCGCGGAGGTGCCTTGATGGCATGACACAATGCAACGCCCATTTTGTGTGGCTGGTAAGGCTTAGCCAAAGACTCAGAAAAGCACGCCGCGTACCAGATCCTCGCAGCACCCGGCTTCGAAGGGTACATTTGGCTCAAGTCCAGCGGCACCATCACCAAGGCTAGTGGTCAACCAGAATATGCCCGGGAAGGTACAAGGCATCATCGCCTCTGGACAGCAAAGTAGCCATCCAGCTGAAGGCGCTCTGTGGCATTGATCGAATCGCCTGCTGGCAGGCGGTTGGACCATCCCTGCACAGGGCGCTGCTCTCTGCCACTTTCCGGTGCCACGACTGCAAGACCCGGGCCACCATCCTACGCCGCGGAAGTAGACCGTAGAGCTGCCGCTTCTACTTCGAGGCAAGTGTTAACAAGGGTGGGCAAATGCACAGGCACACTATTTGTCGCTGGTCCGCAGCATGCACGAGCATAGCGGACTCCAATTAGCGTTGGTTACAGCCACTCCCGGTGGCTACGCGGACAATGTCAGGCTGCATCTCACCGTGGGCCGGCCTATCTATTCTCAAACATTCCACGGCTCGAGCCAATCATGCATCGTGTATTGACGCCGTGGCTTGCTCGCGATCATTGTCTGATCCTTACTGTGCAGAGCATTATCGGTGTCCTCTTGCACACTGTCTCAAATCCATTTTAGCCGATTTTTGAACAATCAAATACCGCCGTCACTCGTTTATATCCATCTTCCCTCCGTGCTGCGCCTCAACACACTAGACCGCTCGGCCGGTTCTTTCTATAGCACCACTGGATCACAACCCGCAAGTCCTTGGACACTAACACGAATATGGCCGGAAGGATGAAGAAGGTCTTGATCAACGACTTTATCGAGAAGATAGCCCCAGCGCTCTACAGCATATTGGATATGATGACGGCTTCAGAATGCTCCTCCTTCCTACACGCGATCAATCTCACGCTGAGAAGCAAGAGTATGGACCACTACCTCAATATGGTTAGAGACATCCCCGAGTACGTGGACTGGATCAACAATATGATGAAGGACGGATGCAAGGTTTGATGGTGGGCGCGGACGTGGCCAGGCTGAGGCATAGGATCATGCACCCGGCGCGGGTCGATAGAAAGAACGAGATCCCACTCTGCATTTGGCTTTTGGCTGTCCCCGTTGACAAGATCATACACAACCGCCGCCTCAAGGACAACGACTACTGGGATATATATAACACCATTCCGGGGATTGAGCAGCCGGTCATGCTGAAGAACACGCTTTCGGTCTGGTATAAGGGCCGTTTTCCGCCCGGCTCTTCTTCCGAGATGATTCTTGTGCACCCATATAGCCACTTACGCAAGTTGGCATCCACGGAAACAGGAACGTCGTACTATATCAGCACGCTTATGAACGTCAGTAACATCAAGACCGTATCCCTATGGACGAAGCATCATTTAGGGGGAGACGAGGGCGTATCCGCACACATCGATCTGATGATCCGACCGAGCATCGGACACCCGCTAGCCGGCACCGATGAGACCGAGGCAACTCTAGAGAATCTCAGGCCCATGTACAAAGAGATCACCGGAAGGGAGCCCAGGTTCGAGGCCGACACCGCGATCCCGTTGATCAATTGCCACACGGTAGAGGGAAATATGCACAACGCCCCGAACGAGATCTCGTGGTATAATGTGAACAAGCGCGAGTTCGGCACGACGAAGATGCACGAATGTTACGTGGCTACACGAATGGTCACCGACCCAGACATATTTGCACCATGGATGGATGCACCAATGAAGGGCGAACAGCCTATCAACCAAGGCCAAACAGAGCCTATTTTCCTCACGATCTACACGAGGAGTGTGACGTGCGGTAAGCTAGTCTGCCGGTCGTATGGACGGATACCCGTCATGAACGAACAAGAAATTGTGGCTCTTCTCGAGAAGGATGTTTAGGGTATCAAATACTATACATCGAACCGGACCATGTACATTTTCGGAATTGTTTATCTACTAGTTAGCTCCCCTACTTCAAATAAGAGAGCATAATTGAGGATAATCTACTGCAAAAGATGTAAAGGAAAGGTCAAAAAGCTCGGCTGCGGTAAATCCAGCACAACACATTTTCCCAGCTTCTCTGAGGCGCGACTGGGGCAGGCTAGGCAGGCAGCGGATAGCTCCCCTACTATATTAACCTATGAACAAACCTACAATATACACACAAACTAAGCCTGAAAGTGGAAGACCTCAATATCTCAATTCCGGCTCTCCATATGCTAGCTGGGGAAGGGGGACGCTTCTCGCCGATCGACCGGACAGCCGCCGGATCAGACAGCCGCCACGAGCCATCGGAAACTTGGTAGATGATAGCGTTCGCGGGGAAAAGCCGCCAGCGGTGATACGAGCATTGTAATGGGGTTTTCCACGACTGGGATCTCAAAAGCCAGTGTGCGAAAACCGCAATTACCTTTAAGAACCTGTTGTACATCTCGCACGCTGCGTCTGGCACGGAAGTCGCCCTCCTAGCTCAACGACAGGACATCCACGCCCTCGTATGCAGGACGTTCTTCGTCGGTGGGGAGGTAGCCAGCGTAGTTGTCGGGATTTTGCTCCAAAGGAGGATGCACGTCGCGTAGAGGCTCGGTTATGTTTGCGACAGGATAGAGACAGATCGGAGAGGTGTTGTGGCGGGGAAAGCGCACCGTTTCGTGAGGCGGGTTGGAGTCGGACGATTGCCCGGGAGGTGTGCAGAGCACAGAGCGATTGTATAAGTCATGACATGAGTTGGACGCGCAAAGAAAACAAAACGTTTCTTCGCAAGCAACGTGAAGCAGACGGAGCACGGAAGATAGAACCAAACAACGGAGAGGGAAAGATACAACGGCAGCTTCGCGGCGAGGCGGCGGCCACATACAACGGACAAGAGGCTGCAGCCAGTGACTGTCGGGGCAGGAAGCCGGCACGCCGCTGCACAGGGGAGGGGTACTCTATCGACCCCTACCCAGTACGTTAGTTAGGCCTGCAATCGCACGAGCCCTGCCGCGCAGGATGGCGCCGGGGAGAGGGTGGTGGATATGAGCTGAATTCCACTGGACCAGGGGGGGCTGCACTGGAAGGTGGCCAAAGCTGGGCTCGCGCGGCTCTCCACTCCATGGCCAGCCACGCTTCCCCTCCTTTCTGGCGACGCGACGGCCATGACACAGCCCGCCAGGAACCCCATAAAGTACCTGCGGGAGGCGCCCGCGCTGCCCACTGGTACCTCGATGTGATGCTGGCTCGGTACAGGTAGGCACGTAAAAGCAGAGCTCCTCCAATGCTCCACCGCTTTGTGAATGGCATAACTCGGCCGGTACGGGGTCTCGTGCGCACAGGGCTTGCGTAGGCAGCGGCTGGTGTGGCTGGTGCGGAAACGTTTCCTGCATCGCCGGCGCGATCGCTCATTACTTGCATGTAGTGTGGTTGCATCAAATGTTCCAGCCTCTGTTGTTTTCTTCTTTCTACACGGCACAGATTTCATGCTAATGACTTCATGCCAGTTGGGCGAAGCAGAGGTACGAGCTGGGGTGGATGGAACGACAGCGATAATGATTCACTCGCGAGACGGGAACACGCACCTGTCATGCACGACGTAAACACTGGAGTGCAGGAGCTACGGTGTAGTCCATCGGTGGTAAGGCTGCGCCAAGTAGTGAAATTCGGAACCGGCTCACTGACGCTGGTGCTAGCAGATATGCGTTGAGCGAAAGGATGGATCCACTCAGCAGAAACATGACGGTATTTTCACTCGCAAGTTGGTTTGGTATCAGAAATACAGAGTGTTGATAAATTGTCCTGGCTAAAGAGACGAGAAGCCTCAGATGTACCCTGCCATCTTGCGGAAATTGGCACACAGAACAAAGCTTGTCCACCGAGCAAGACGAAACTCGCTCGGCGCGAGGCTCTGCTTGTAGATCTCCTCGGCGTCCTCGTACTTGCCTTGTTCCTCGCATACAGAGCCCAGAGCTTCGGCGATCGTGCAGGACGTGGCGTGTCTCGGACCTCCGACCGACCGCGCGCCGTCCCACGCCTGCCGGTACATCGCTTCGGCCTCTGCCAGCCGCCGCTGGCTGCGGAGAAGATTGCCGAGGCCGAAGTGGGCTGCGTACGACATGGCCGAGTATTCTTCCTCACACACGGCAAACTCCTTCACGGCGTCAGCGAAGCTCGCCTCTGCTTCTTCGGCCCGGCCCTGGCGCGCGTACACCGTTCCCAAGCAGGTGAGAGCGCCGGGCGCGTAGCCGGAGCGAGCGTCCTTGAGACCTTGGCAGACCTCCTCCACGAGCTTCTCGGCGGCCTTCAGTCTTTTCAGGTCTCGATACAAGATGCCGAGGTCGAGTTTCAGGATGAGAGCGTCGATGGATTCCTGTCTTGCTGCCTCTCCCAGCCCCTGCAGTGCGAGAGTATATGCCTCCTCCGCTTCCGGGAAGGCGCCGCGAGCAGAGCAGAGAGCCGCGAGCTGCGTAAAGGCCGTGATCGTCGTCTTGTAGGAGATGCCCATGACCTCCCGGAAGCCATGGGCCGCCCCATGGTACATGCGTATCGCGTGGGACAGTTTTCCGCGATCCTGGTACACACCGCCGAGAGTGAAGGCCGCGGTCAGCATCCTCAGGTCCTTCTCCCCGCTTTGTCTTTGGAAGCCGGCCACGGCGCGGACCAGGATGGCCTCGGCCTCCTTCAGCTTCTGGCGCTTCGCGTAGACGGCACCGAGCGCGTTGAATATGCAGAGCACCGGCACCGATTCGGGCTCGTATAACTTCGTATAATGTNGGTGCTTTGCTGACCGCTATAGGAGTACTGGCTCACCGGTCTGTCCAGAAAATTCTGGATATCCGCGCAGTCGATGTCGTCGGCCTCGCCTGCCAAGGCGCAGACAAGGCATACGCGCCAGTTGTGCACTCGAAGCAGCGACACGATGTCGGCGCATTCGTCGCAGATGAGCTTTCCCTGTCAGAACCTCGGTCTGCTTGGTCTTTCGTACTTACAGATCCATGTATGCGGTGTTTCGGCCCGTCCTCGAGAAGCGCTCTGCAGTTGAAGCAGAGCTGCTCGCCCCCGGTCAAGTCAACGATTGTCTTGATGTAGTCCATCTGCGATGCTGCCGCGCGTCGCCCACGTTCACGGATCCCTCACCGCAGCGGCAGCGGAGGGTCAGCTTACTAAAATGCTTTTCCGGGCGCAGCTTTCTCGGACAAGGAGCCGGAATCTAATGCGCAAACGCAGTCAAAACGAATCGCATGGCTGGCATTTTGCTCTGGCCACGGTCTATATCGTCCACTGTTTCGCGTTGCTGCAGATGCATCCACAATCAATCCTCGGTGCCGGCAGCGTTATATGTACAGTACACTCCTCGAAGCATAGGGCCCTCACTGCGGGTAATCAGTCGAGGAGCGGCAAACGGCGCGGCGCGAGGAAGAATGATAGCACGGCTACCGCACAGGGCGCCAGGGCGGTGCTTCAGAACGGCCACACGGAAGGAAGGGATCAATATGACTATATGTGTATTAATATTAATACTAATTCACCTCGCGAAGCAGTTGCCTTGCGTCATCGTCATCGTGACGACCTGCGTTATTGTGCTGAGCGAAACTGGTCGCAGGGAAGGCTTCTTCTACTGGACGGCACGGGCGCAAGACACGCGACGGATCGAATGTGGCCAATTCGCTGTTCACATCGGCGCAGATCGGCACAACTCCCGTTTGCGGCAGCATGGCCGGCCGGAGGAGATGTGCGTCCCGTCAACGTCTTTGTCTGCATCGCCGTCGCCATCATCGTCCTCTTGCTACTCTCGGTAGCGCTCTGCATTGCTATCACCCACCACCACCCAGCCTTGCGAGTGGGGCCGCCGTCTTTGGCCGGAGGATCGACTCGCGTTTGTTGTTGTAGGCTTCGCGTTTGCGATGGGCACGCACGAATCGGCCTCCAGCTGCAGCAAGCCCTCGGTGGCCAGTGGATGACGGGTTTGCATGGATCGTGGGAGTTGTCACTTTCGGGTTTTTTCTGTCCTTGGTCTGGCCGTGGACGCGTATTCCTCGTAACGCGATCGTAGATTGCTTCCCGCGCAAGAAGGCCAAGCCAAGTTTGCGGAGGACGTAGGCTACGTAGCCAGTGTTCCGAGCACACGGGACGGCCGTGGTGGCCAAAAGGGACAGTAAACACGCGATAGAGTACCCGTAGTCGCTTGAGTTTTCAATCTCTGTCTGGGTGCCTGATTGATGACGGCCGTGTGCAACAAGTGTAGAGAAGAGCAACAGTCGAAACCGCCGCAACGCGACTGGTGGGCATCCTGTGAAGGCGGCGACGTCGCCGAGTGATGCTCGGAGTGGCTCTTTTTGGCGCCGCTGGGGTTTTGTGTGAGGCCTACGTCGAACTGCAAGAGTCGCGTCGGCGTATACTCTACGCAATACTTGCCCCGGGCAGTCCTTTCAGGCACAGGTTTTGGCGCCTAAATTCGTCTTCCGATGAGAATTGCGTAGCTTGGTGGGGGGGTCGCTCGCCCTGCTTCACCCAGATAGTCCCGGGTAGGTGGCTTGCGCGCTTCACGGCCTGGAACGGCTACCACTGTTCTTCTTGCTCATTCTAGTGTACGACATTCGTTTTGCTTTTGTCTGTGGCCCAAATCGACTGCAACAATGATATCACCAATCTCATACCAACATCCAATACTGCATGTTGTCCAGGGCGGATGAAGGCATCAGGAGCTGCATTCTACCGCCTCTAGCAGCGTCCTCTGGATACCTCCAGGTTAGGTTGGCCGTGGAGTCCCCTGGATCACCATGTGTGCCGCAGCTACAGACGAGGGGTACGAGGGTGTCACATTTCACCATCTCAGCTTTGAGCTCGGTAACTTCTGACCACTCGGTGGTAAAAACGGGCTCTTTGGCTCGGATGCATTCGGGGCTACGGGCGGTCGGTTTTGCCCCTCTTGGAAGTGCACATCATGCCTCAGTATCCACGCCAGTTCGCGCTCTTCGTCCTTCACGCCTCCAAATGTAGCCAGTGCCGTGTTCCGCTGCAGAACGCCCATTCCGATCCGCCCAAAATTGCCCTCTCCGGAGCGGCCACTGCAGCTCTCGTTGAAAACTCGCATGGACGCTGAAAAGCTAAAAATGTCGTATAACTTCGTATAATGTATGCTATACGAAGTTATTACGCCGAAAACCGCGAATCCGGCAAGGATTTCAAAGAGGGAATTGCTAAGGGCAACAATTACGGCATCCTGAACGGCGTTTGAGTATTTGGTGTTGTACGACGCGTAGGAGGTAAAGTAGCCAAAGCCGACGCCAATGGAAAAGAAGATTTGGCCGACTGCGGCTTGCCAAATATCTCCGCCCGCAAGCTTATCGCTATGCCATTNCAGCTCTCGTTGAAAACTCGCATGGACGCTGAAAAGCTAAAAATGGGCATGCAAAGTGGGTGCTTTCCAGGTGCCTGAAGCGGCCACAGTGCGCTAATTATGTTTAGCCCTTTTTTGCCTAGGCACTTGTCTGCGCCGTTTGCACCTCCTTGCACCCTCAAGTTGCTGGCCCATGACGACGCGCAGTCGGCTTCCCGTCCCGTCACCATCACCATCACCGACGCCAAAGCCCGGAGCAGCAACGTCCTTCACGCTTTGCAATCCGTCACAAAGGGACGCCTTTGACAGGCGCATGAGTTCCATCAGGCGCCTTGTGCTGAGCTTGTCACGCACCACCTCGGCAGCAAACCAACTGACATTGATATTCCCCCCCAAGGAATGCTGGCGCTACGGGTCCCTCGATCTCTGTGTGCCCATCTCTTACCATGCCGCTGTTTGGAGGCGGAGAAACACGGCAACTCTGATGAGATGCTGAATTGCGAGGCCCGCAACATATACATGGCTACAAGAGACTACCCCTCTGTTCTCATCCCACGGCTTTACGGCTTTGGCCTATTTACGAATCAACGGTACGCCCCTCGACTTGCACCTGCCCGCCCGCCGCTGACTGTCCTGTGTGGTTTGCATACCTTGACCTCCTTCCTTGGTGGTCGCGCCGCTTACCACGTGTTCGACGACTCGTACTCGCCGCTTTTTGCCTCCGACAAACCTCCCCATACGTCTGTAACTCCTCGAGCTGATTCGCCGCCCTCGATATCGGATACCTCATCATCGAAACGATTACGGCGGACCGTGAGAGATGCTTTCGAAATCTTGGGACGACAATCAGGGACGCATTCGCCTTCGGGAACCTGTACTACGTGACCCGGCTAGGATGTTGCTCTCGCTGTATAGCATTAGCCTGGGACGTATCGGCTCTGCATTTGGCCGAGCGGCCCCTGAGTATGCAATGCATCATGCACGAAAACGAAGAGTTTCCCCTTGACACGTCACGCGTACGGCAATTTTCAACGCCGAAGAGCTGGTGCTTTGCTGTCGAGCGGCTTTTGAGGAGTGGCCCCTTGTTTAGCTAAAACCAGTTATGAGTCCTCGTGACGCACCCAACCGGATGTTTGGTCAACTTGTTGCAAAGATCACATTTCCGCCTCTATTCCGACTTGACCTTTTCAGCGGCCCGCTCGTGCGTACTTTCCTGGTCTTCAAAGCAACATTTTGTCAAAGAGCACTGGAAAATCACCTGTGTCATCGACCTCGAGTTCGTTGCTCAATGCCGGTAGAGTGTCTCGACTCACGGTCGTGCTGGCTTGACGCTGACCTGGTGCACGAGATGGCGCCTGACGATATTGCGCCCAAACATGCAGAATTCCTTGACCACCTACGATACGAGGAGCAGTCCCGAAACATCGAGGATACAGCGGGCCCCTCTCATCTATCGGCGCAAACATGGAAAATGGCACGTTTTGGTTTCCGCTGGCTCCGAGGGATCCAATTGCCTGCAATCAACTTTATACGACAACATCTTACCCGCTACTCTGCTGTCCCGGTGAGCGAGCTGAGAAAAGCCGACTACACCTCGCTGCCCTTTCATGGCGACTCGACATATCGGACATCAAGCGAAAACTACAAGCTCGAGACGAGTTTCAAAAGAAAATCCCACAAGTCTTCACGGCTAAACATAACACATATTGGGAGATACGGACAAGAGTTTCCGTCGGCTGCTCGCCGTGCGGCTGAATCCATGACGCATTATCCTTCCTAGAGGTTTTCGTGTGCCGCCCCTGCACCTCGCTCGCGAGACTGAGGCTGGTGATGAGCTGGGCTAACGTGCTGCGTTGCATACCGGCGGCCATCTTTGATTCCAAATCCGTGAGCACTGCGTTGTAGAAGAACTCATCTTGCAGTGCATGAATCGTAGGAAGTGCAGTGCTGCCCATACCGTGCCAAAATCCACACAGACGAACAGANCTTCCTAGAGGTTTTCGTGTGCCGTCCCTGCACCTCGCTCGCGAGACTGAGGCTGGTGATGAGCTGGGCTAACGTGCTGCGTTGCATACCGGCGGCCATCTTTGATTCCAAATCCGTGAGCACTGCGTTGTAGAAGAACTCATCTTGCAGTGCATGAATCGTAGGAAGTGCAGTGCTGCCCATACCGTGCCAAAATCCACACAGACGAACAGAACCGCGATAATCCATCAAAGGAAGCGCCACTGGAAGATGCTAGGGACGGCCTGCCCTAGGCTTCGTTTTGTGAGTCTATTAGCTGTGGCTCGAGCCACCTTGCCTCCTCCCACTGGCCTTGGTTTCGAAGTGTCGACCGATAGGACTAGTGCTGCAGGCGATATCTTTTGTCACCTGAACCGAGTTGGGCACGACACTAAGAATGATCAATCCCCTCGCATCGTACCTACAGGGTCAATAGTTGAAGCATGTAAGTACCACTCTGATGTGGAACAGGTGAGATTGAACATGCCAAGATCAGTCCGAGCGCCAAGACCATGAGCGATGCACAAAAATTAATTCCCGAGAGGTAGTGACTTATAAGAAGCGTCAAGAAAAGTTCTACAACATCAGATCACATCCATTTGTGAAAAGTAACTTCTCTTGTATTCATTTCTTCCATGTCGCCCCATCCATCTGCCATGTAACTAGCAGATCCTGGTAGCGCTTCCCTGCCAAGCGCCCACACGGGCGGTGCACGGGATGCTCGAAGGCCTGCCTATACTATGTATTCTTGTCTACCATTTTCATCGCACTCAATAGACGCTTCGCCAGCGAGAAAGCTCAAGAGAAACCCGACGCAGCTCAGGCCGGTGAGAACGAAGAAGACGGCACGGAACGACTGTTGGTACGCGGCCTGGATACTGACCAGTTCGGCAGCCGAGAGATCCAGTCCTTTCAGTCGCGGGATCGACCCCAAGGTCTGATTTTCTTGCAACACCAGGCGAAGCGCAGGCGGCATGTCGCCGAGGGCAGCCACCGAGCGGCTGAACTGGTTGCTGAATGCGGCGTCGGACACGGCAAGCCCCGCCACAGCGCCGAACTGCCGAAAAGAAACCAGGATGCCCACCGCCTGGCCGTTGCCGCCGGGCTCCGTGCTGGCCTGCATCATGATCGGCAGGACGGTGAACAGCGACCCGAGCCCGATGGCAACGATGGCCTCGAACCCAGCTGTCTGGGCAAGGCTCGTGCGAGCTCCCCACAGTGCGAAGCGGCCCAGACCGAGGCTCAGCAGCAGCCACGACAGCCAGACTTCCCAGAGGTATTGGCGCGTCCATTCAATCCCCACGGCCGCGATGCCTGTGGATGCTATCAATATGATGTAGAAAGGGAGGAAAGACACGGAGGACCGAAGAGGGGTCTCCAGGCTCACAGACTGGAAAAACAATGGGAGGTGGAAGATGAGCGTGTAGAAGATCATGCCGTGCAGGAAGCTGAGAGCCAGCGCGCTGGCGGCCGTGCAGGTGCGGAAGAGGCGGTAGGAAGGATGGGTCGGGCGGCCCTCGACTCATGCCAGACAAACGCGCCAAGAACAGCGACGCCGACGAAGAGCGGAAGCAGCGTCCTCCACGAACCGCCCGTGTACATGGCTGCCGCCCAGCTCAAGGGCAATGTCAGGGAGACGGCGCCGACCACGAACAGAGCAAGGTCGCACCAGTCAAACCCTGCGAGCTGCTGCAGGAGACTGCCCTCGAGCGGCTTCAGCGTGAGGCAGAAGATCGACAACGGAAGACAGAGAGCCACGAGGGGCAGATTCATCCAGCCAATCCATCGCCAGGACGCAAACTCGCCCAGCAGGGCGCCCACGACGGGACCGAGGACGCTCCCCAACGCCAACGGGACAGAGACAAGGCAGATATAGAAGGCCCGTTCCCGCAAGGTGGTGATGTCGGCGACGAGGATCTCGTTCAGGACGTCGATGCCTCCGCACCCGGACCCCTGCAGCGTGCGAGCGAGGATCACGACAGGAAGAGACTGCGCGGTCGCAAAGATGACAGATCCTGCCGTGAAGAGGAAGAAGGCAACGTAGAGCGGTATCTTGCGCCCGATGACCTCCGAGAGGCCCGTGTACACGGGCAACACAACAGTGACGACCAGCAGAAACGAGGCGTTCGCCCAGAACGCCTCCAGGTACGTCGCGTCAAACTCNGCAAGCCCCACCACAGCGCCGAACAGCCGAAAAGAAACCAGGATGCCCACCGCCTGGCCGTTGCCGCCGGGCTCCGTGCTGGCCTGCATCATGATCGGCAGGACGGTGAACAGCGACTCGAGCCCGATGGCAACGATGGCCTCGAACCCAGCTGTCTGGGCAAGGCTCGTGCGAGCTCCCCACAGTGCGAAGCGGCCCAGACCGAGGCTCAGCAGCAGCCACGACAGCCAGACTTCCCAGAGGTATTGGCGCGTCCATTCAATCCCCACGGCCGCGATGCCTGTGGATGCTATCAATATGATGTAGAAAGGGAGGAAAGACACGGAGGACCGAAGAGGGGTCTCCAGGCTCACAGACTGGAAAAACAATGGGAGGTGGAAGATGAGCGTGTAGAAGATCATGCCGTGCAGGAAGCTGAGAGCCAGCGCGCTGGCGGCCGTGCAGGTGCGGAAGAGGCGGTAGGAAGGATGGGTCGGGCGGCCCTCGACTCATGCCAGACAAACGCGCCAAGAACAGCGACGCCGACGAAGAGCGGAAGCAGCGTCCTCCACGAACCGCCCGTGTACATGGCTGCCGCCCAGCTCAAGGGCAATGTCAGGGAGACGGCGCCGACCACGAACAGAGCAAGGTCGCACCAGTCGAACCCTACGAGCTGCTGCAGGAGACTGCCCTCGAGCGGCTTCAGCGTGAGGCAGAAGATCGACAACGGAAGACAAAGAGCCACGAGGGGCAGGCTCACCCAGCCAATCCACCGCCAGGACGCAAACTCGCCCAGCAGGGCGCCCACGACGGGGCCGAGGACGCTCCCCAACGCAAACGGGACAGAGACAAGGCCGATATAGAAGGCCCGTTCCCGCAAGGTGGTAATGTCGGCCACGAGGATCTCGTTCAGGATGTCGATGCCTCCGCACCCGGACTACTGCAGCGCGCGAGCGAAGATCACGACGGGAAGAGACTGCGCGGTCGCAAAGATGACAGATCCTGCCGTGAAGAGGAACAAGGCAACGTAGAGCGGTATCTTGCGCCCGATGACCTCCGAGAGGCCCGTGTACACGGGCAGCACAACAGTGACGACCAGCAGAAACGAGGCGTTCGCCCAGAACGCCTCCAGGTACGTCGCGTCAAACTCTTCCGCTATAGTCTGGAACTTGCATCAGCTATTGCTGCGGTTGCGCCGTGGACAGCAGAGGCTGGGCACTCACAGGTATGACAGCCGCCAAGGCCGTGGCGTCGATGGAGACGATGAAGACCATCAGCAGGATGGACAGAACGGCAAGATGGAACTTAAGGGGCTTGTGGAACTTCTCTCGAGCGTTGAAGCCTTTCTTCAGGTCGTGATTACCCACTGATGAGCGGGTCTCCGGCGCAGCGTGGTTCGGTGTTGCCACGCTGGCCGTGTTGGCTGTGCTGGGCATATTGGCCGTGTTGAAATCCTGCAATGACATCGTGTGGCGTGGATTCTGGGCGCGACAGCACACACAAGTCAACCATGCGCAATGCAAGCTGCTGCTGCCGGTGGTCTTCTTCAGGTCGCTCAATGCGCAACCGCATTGCGTATTATACGGCCGGGTTTTGTCTGCTGTCGATGGAGTCAAAGGCGGGAGCCGTTTCGGGCCCTTCAAGATCCGCCACCCGTTCCATGGCCGTACAGCCATGCCCCCCACCATCATGCCTGGCTAGATTTGGCTACAGTACCATGCGAAGACATTATCTGGAGAGAAAGAATAAAAACAAGGTTGAATCAAATGTACTGTAAGTAGCAAACGTAAATCAAACCGGGAAATATGTATTTGTTTGTTTCATCAAATTTTAGCATTAATCTGTTGATTTATTTGGCATTTGTTTGATGTCAGCGCCGAGGACGTGCCAAGCGCAGCGTAGCTTTGACTCTCGCAAAACACCTTTCAAAGGCCCGCGAAAGCAATCTCCATTGGGAATAACCTGAGCAATGTGCCAACGCAATTCCATTGTACAAAATATGGTGACTACAAATAGCTTGAAAGCGAGCTGTAAAGTAAAAAGACGAAAGCCGGGTGAACTTTTCAAGAACGCTACGGCAATGATATTGATCAGGATGGGTAGGAGCTCGCATGTTGACAGCACCAGGCCAGCAAGCCACCAGAGCACCACCGTATCCTACCAAATGATCTCATGCGGCCAATAGATAATACAATTTTTTTGGCCTTCGCTCGCAGAACTTGCTACTGCTATCTCTCCCTGCGGCTGCGTTACCGGTACTTATATTTTTCACAGTCGCTAGCTAAAGGACTGACTGACATACGGCAAAGCGGGGACAGGAACGGGGACTGCAGGCGAGCTGCTTTCCCGCGTTGCAAGAAGCGGACAGGGATGCCGAAAATTATGCTGTCGGCCATAAAAAGTGTTAATGTTCACCACTTGGTCTAGTCATGTATATTAATATAATTAATTAAGTTAACTGGTTTTCTGACTTTGTTGAAACAGCCTCATCATCCTCCTCTTCGCGTAATCGATGAGCCTTTGTCAGGTCCTCTATATAGGCATTCCTATCCTCTACCTTCTTATCTATTAGGGTCGATGCTCCTATCCCCCAATAGCAGTGGAAAACTTCGTCGAAAATCAACTTATCAGGATGCTCCGTATTGAACATGGGCTGAATATGCCAGTTGAACAGGTTGTACTTAGCCTTGGGTATTGTCACAGCCTTATGGAACCAGAAACTGCCGTTCTCCCACGATTGACGGAGAATTGTTGTCTCCCTTGTCGAGCCGTGCCGCTGGATTTCCTCGTCTTCATAGATTGAAAAATACTCTTCAAGAACTGTTTCGTATTCCTGATAATCACTAGGCTCAAAAAACCCGTCGACAGCCCTCGATGTGAGCCAGTATGGAGGCGTTTGCATCTCGGCAGGTAAAGTGTGGGCCCACTCAAGATCGATAATAGTTTTGATGTTCCATTGCTCGTCGACAAATATGTTCTTTCGATTCAAATCGTTTAGTGTCAGGTGAAAAGGGCCTTGTCGGGATGCTGGTTTCAGAAAATGATGCATAACTGCTCGCATCCCAGCACTGGCGGCCATTTGCCGCTGCCCGTCCGTGACGTCAAATATTGCGTTTGGCTGTTCCTGTAGCCTGGAATCCTGTAGCGAGAGTAGATCTGATATGTATGGGTCTACTTCGGCGTAAGTCCGTTGGCGAGGTATTCCTGAAGGGATGCCCTCATTCTCCGCCATGTGCATATATAAATTCAGCGGTCTATTATTTAAAGCAATAGTATCGTCGGCTTGGAGGGAAAACGATCCAATCCGAGGCTGTGGCATTGCGTTCATTGACAGGGCAATACGTGCCAGTCCGCGGAAGAGATTTGCTCTATAGCTCTGATCATAACAATGCTCGTGCCAGGAGAAATCGAGCATGTCACCATGAGCTTTACTAAGCAAAAGGAACCCCGAGGCAAGGTTGTGGCGAATCGAATGACGCACATGCCTTATGGGGGTAGGACGGCCAAGAAGAAATGCATATATGCATTTGAATCGCCACCGAACTCTACGCCACCAAGCAGTATTGTCGGGGTGTGTGAACTGCGTAGAGTCAGCTAGGAACGGGTTTAGGATAGAGTGCGGCGACCGTACAATGGAGCCGTCTGGTAATCCAAAGGCGTATAAAGTAGGGATAGGTACATCCGGGCAGTGCTCCTGTAGCCAGAGATATGTGGCAGTTTCCGTGCGAATCTTCTCCTCCGCGTTGCCCGGAAAGGTGCGCTCTCCGATACGATGCAAGAATGGAAGACGTAAATAGACATCTTTGCCAAATGGCAAACGCACTAGAATAGCAACATTGAAGCTACCACTGTTCCATATCTCGGACGGAGTGATTCGACACCTTTTCACTTGAAGTAATTGGCAAATGAGGTCCTCCAGTTCCCTTTTTTGAGCATGTATCGAGTCGAAAAACTGCTCTTTGAGCTGTGGGTTGCGCATAGACACCAATTCATTCTCCTCGCTTTCGATGGCGTCGGTCAGGGATTTCAATGCTGCAGAGCCTGGCTTGAGTGGCATCTTGTCTCAGTCCGCACAGAGCTGGTGCTGTGCGGCTCGTGTGATGTCGTTGGAAAAGAAAAGAGTTTCGCCCCTGACTGAAATCGTTACGAAGTCGGCGCCGGTCCATGTCGTGGCGCGACCCACTCTTTTGTTGGCTCCTGAGGCTCGGACACCACCAGCCACATTGCCAGCGTGTTCGTCAACCGATTTGTGCACTTTGACCAGGGATGTATGCAATAGTTACGCTTCTTTCTTGCAACAAGATCGGGAATAATGAGACTTCTACTTTACGCTACATGTACCGCAGCGTAGACGTTATCCTACTGCTTCTTTTCCTTCTTTTTGTTCTCTTCTTTCTTCTCCTTCCCCGCACCGCGCTTTTTTTGGGCCTCTAACCCGGAACTGGTGACGGTTTCAAGATTGGGGTTACTTGCGATCTCCTGCGATATCAATCGTCCCTGATACCCTCGGGCGACGCGAGCCATATCTCCAGATGATCCGGCTAGACGCTCGTCATGTTGACGTTTTTTCTGCGCTTCTTTCTTGGGCAGCAAAAAACATAGTTAGTACACTGGATGTTACGTCGGTTGGCCAGGCTTCCCTACCAATCGTCTTCATAGAAAAACTCAGGTAGTTGTGGCTGAAATACGCTTCTGATATAGGATACGCGACCATCGTCTTCTTCACGTTTTGAATAGTAATTGTCGATCTGTATCTCGTTGAGCGCCCAGAGCCCAACCGACTCCCGCTGTTTGGTTGTCTTGTCGCTCTTCCCCATTGTTGCGTGAATGTCGGTTTGGGAGTGGGGGGTGAAAGGGTTCAGCTCAAGCCGTATTTATGATCGTAGTCGGGCGACCGGCTGGCTGCTGCTGCCTGGTGCTGATAGCTCCGCGTGCTATTGGTGCCCGCGTTCAAACATAGCCCATCCATGTCACTGACCTGAATTCCTTTCCAATTCACATCATTCACGGTACGGCGTGCGGCGCTTGGTGATGCTAAGACTATGACTTGAGATTGCTGACAAAACTACCCGTTTCTGGAAATTAAAATGCCACTCAATGCACAATTCGCCTGAGTAAAGGAATGGAAGCTATTGTTGTAGACCATGCAGCCCATGGCTTTTATTGTGCTCTCAGTTACTTCCGCTCCTGCTCCTTGCAAATCCGTGACATAGTGAGCAAAATTAAAAATGCAGCGACGGCTTTAGCGGCTGCGCTGTTTGTCAGCCGCACTAAAGTTAACCCTAGTAACACCACGGCCCAATTACATCCAACAATGCTGCCCGACCGAGCGGGCTACCCAACATATCTGTATTTTTTCCGCTGCTATGGATGGGCGTGGTTTGCAACTCAGCCAGAATCCGCGCACACTGCTAACCAGCCACCAGGCGAGGCTAGCAAGGGGCAAGGAAGGTACGTCGCAGACACAGGCACTGGCTTTATTTTAGCCTGCGCAGCCCGAATCACCTCCAATGGCTGGTCAAATAATGGTGCCGACGTACCATTCTTTTGTTGGAAGCCGAGTGTGAAGCTCACACCGACCGACATCAAACCGTGCTCATGACGCAGCCGACCACACGAAGAAAGATTCTGCACTATTTCCTAACAGCTTTGGTGCTGCTGCTCGTTTTCAGCCATACTTGGCAACGTAAGATTCCCGCCCAGCAAAAGATGCGTAGTAACAATGTCAAGCAGGGGACGTGAGGAGCAGAGACTTCATCAAGTCTGCCAAGGTAGGCAAGGTGATGATGACGTATGGCAACACGTCCATATATGAGAGGACAGTCAGTACACATCTCGCGCACAACCAGCGTTTCGGGTACCCTTTTTTCCTTCTGGAGACAGCTATCCTTGATGGTGTCTGGAACAAATACGCGATACTCTTGTCTGTACTATTGCAAGAGCTGCAAAAGCCACCAAAGCAGAGACTCGAATGGTTATTGTAAGGTTGCATCGTTGTATATTATAGTACACCCCTCCAATATTGTATACTAATGCCGTCTGATAGCTGGTTTGACGCAGATACAGTCATAATGAATCCGAGCATGCCACTAGAGACGTTTTTGCCGCCGCGCCGACATGACAATATTCACTTGCTGCTCACCAAAGATTGGAATGGGATGAATAATGGAGTGTTTCCGCTCCGTGTCAATCCGTGGTCTGTTGAATTGCTGTCCGCGTCCTTGGCGTATCCAGCTACGCATCCAGATGTTGCACTTTTCTGGCCTGACCAATCCGCGTTGGACTATGTGCTGCACGAGAACGAGTACTTTGCAGCATCCGTTGCCTACTGTCCGCTTCGGTGGTTCAACGCATACATGGCCTCGACGGACGGAAGGTCACTGAATCCGGACTCGCCGGAGCACCTCCAAGTCCATCCGGGCGACTTGCTTGTCCACTTTCCGGGAACCCCGCGTAGCGCTTTGGAAAGCACTCTGCAGCCGTATCTCGCAATAGCAGAGGGGCGTTTACCCGAGTGGGAATTGCGCTTGGAGGACACGCAGTATTTGAAGGAGACCAGGGATTTCTGGGCTAGCCAGGTGTCGAATGTGGCCACTCATGTATATCCAAGCTAGGACTGAATATCGATAGAAGTGCTATTGTGGTTGATCTACGCAGCTACTAAAGCCGATCACAATGTCTGTGAGATACGCGCTGTACTTCACATAGCGTGCATAGTGATTTCCCAATTGCAAGACAATATGAGTAAAATTTCTCTGCAAAAAAGCAGGCATGTCACCAACGAGCGTTCTATCCGGCGCATCCAAGAATGTGTGGCAAAACGCACATCCGATTAGCAAGGCCTTCGGCAATCACGCGCGGAATCCGAATCGAAACACAGGAAAACAAATCGATTAGCCAAAAAAAAATGTTCATTTGTTCTATCATTCTGCGCTATATTGCCTTACTCATTCTATCAATATATTCGCCACGGGCACCATCGTTTGACAAGGTGTCCTCCACCTTGGGTAGTCTCAGGGCTGTTGTGCGAGCTACACTCTTCTACGTCGCCTTTTCTCTTGGGCGGCGCTTCTCCCAACCTCATATACCCGATCAAGCAGTGCATTTATCTTGGGTATGGGCCGACAGAATCTGTTATCGTTTTCCAAGGCGCGACCTATTCATTATGAAAGGTGTTCTTTGTGACCATATCTCTAAAGCTACGTGGCAAGTTTGAACAGAACGTTCACTGTTAGTGGCTGACGAGCTTTCTTGGTCCTTTCACTCATACTATGCATTTGAGCTACGAAACTCATTCGTTGAACAGCATAACGCCTGCTACCCAAGGCTACAGTTCCCAACAGGGGCTGCGATGTTGTCTGAAGAGGAAGAGCACGCAGGCCCAGGCTGTGGAAACGCGAGATCGAAACCTTCTATGGTACCGCAACCGTTGCCAATATTACCAGTAAATATCGGAGGTCTTTCGTTGATAGAGTACGCTTCAGACTGTTTATTCAACGCTGAGACAGGATCGATGCTGACATGCGCGCAATTCATGTACATCTCGCGGTTGCCAAACTTGTTAAACCATGACCACGCAAAAAGGGCATTGCCAGTCGGAGTGTCCGCGGGCAATGTGAATTGCCATGTTGGGGACATTGGGCATTTTCCTACATAGGAATGGATTACTTTCCATGATTGGCCTTTGTCCAGAGATAGGGACACCTGACAGCTTCCCCCGCCATGAGGGACACTGCCAGCAAGGGTAAAGTTATATGTCTGGCCGGGCTGCCAGCTCACGACGGCTCTTCCTTGGGGTGTGTCTACTAGTGAATGATACCCCTTGCAGGGATAATCTCCTCCATCTGCGTGAAGCGGTGCCGTCATGTCATAGTCAATATCGGTTGTATATGGGTTGAAACTTGAGCGAAGAGCTGGTGGCCAGCTCATCTGCATGTGCGCGTTGACAGCGCCTAGAAGACTCAAGATGTAGTAACTCCTCATAGTCGTAAGTTGCGTCTCGGAGGAACATCAGAGTTTCCATAGAGTGAAGGTGCTGGCGCTATATAAAGCCCTTGCTCTCCGTGCCAGTAGTGCGGAAGGTAGTTGATGATGTCTATTATCAGCAGCTCTGGCCGGCCAAATTCTGCCAGCAACTGGAGCTGGAAGCAGCTTCTGAACCGAATCTAAAAATATGAAAAGCTGCACAATTGCCTTTTTCCTTGCGTGCTTATCTCGGCAAATCGCCACTGCTTTCATTCCTCAAAGTCACCGTTGTCATGTCGCTCAGGAATCTTCCGTTTAGCAGTGCAGTAGTTTGTACGAGTTTCGCTTTACGGAAAGATCCATTGCTAATTTGGCCTTAAACAGTAATGCGAGGCATTGTACGTCGATGGCTCGTCGGACATTCACGCCTCAAGAGCTATCCGGTGTGGGTGCCTGCTGAAACCGTGCGAGAAAGGCTTCGCGAATTATTGGAGGACCTTCGTGTGCCCGAGCTATATCTCGTTCTGGAAACGGCCGCTGACGATTGTGTTGAGTGGAAATGCTTTCGGACTGGCGGTCTATTTCAGGGGACGATTGAGGATGGCATAGCAAGCCTATACCTTGCGCATCTCGCGCAATGGTCCCAAGCCGATGTCTTCACAGCGGCCGGTGTTGCAGTGGCTCGCATCGACCGTTTAGTGTTAGACCCCCAGCCCTTTGTGGACTACCTGGAAAACAAAAGGACAGATTTGAAGAATATTATCGATTTCGGGGAGGCGATTGTTCTCAATCCCAGACAAAGCTGGAAAGAAGACTGGCGGAACCGTCGCGAGATTATCAAGTGGCAAAACAACTTAGTCTCATGGTTGAAAAAAACTGGTCCAGCTTAGGTCTACATTTCCAATATATCATCCCGGATGCATGANAGCCCTTTGTGGACTACCTGGAAAACAAAAGGACAGATTTGAAGAATATTATCGATTTCGGGGAGGCGATTGTTCTCAATCCCAGACAAAGCTGGAAAGAAGACTGGCGGAACCGTCGCGAGATTATCAAGTGGCAAAACAACTTAGTCTCATGGTTGAAAAAAACTGGTCCAGCTTAGGTCTACATTTCCAATATATCATCCCGGATGCATGAAACTTTGCAAAAAATAAATATCCTCTGGATGGTTGGATGTTTGAATTAGATTTTGTGGATATCTGTAGAATGTACTGTTAAAAGCACTTTCGGTGTCCGCCTACAAACACTCTTTAAGATATTGAAATCCCCACACAGTGTGGATATATCACTTTGCGCACGGTATACTTGACGCTTAGTTGTATCCGGAATTTATCCGTTGAAGTGGGTATCTCTTGAGTCATCATGTGCGTGAAGAAGAGCAAGAACTTAATCCTTTCATTCATCCCATGCCTAGAAACCTTGAGCGCCACCAACGTAATACTCTTGGAGACATCCTAGCGAGCGAAGTACTGGACCAAGTAAAAAAACGTAACGATGATAAAACTGCGAAAAGGGTTGGCTGTACCCCGCGAACGGTGCGCCGTCGACGAGCGAATCTTATTCGATTTGGATCGATTAACGCACCGAAAAATGGAGTCGGCCAGCCACGCAAGATTACTGACAACATGTGGGCGGCCCTCAAGAACTTGCTGGCAACCAAGTCAAGCATGAGCCATCGGCAAATTGCCACATGGCTCCGTAGAGAATTCGATGTCAGCGTATCGCCGTGCACGGTCGGTCGAAAGTTACGAGAACCAGGATGGAGGCTAAAGGTCAAGCGTAACATCGCAAAAGAGCAAGATCCCTATTTGAGAGACCATCATGTCCAAGAAAGAGCGAGACTCGACCCGGAGCAACTGGTTTACATCGATGAGAGTGGCTCTGACAGAGGTGACGTAGTCCGAAAGAAAGGATATGCGCCAAAAGGCGTGACTCCCGTACAAGAAAAGCCTTTCCATCGAGGAAAGCGAGTTCAGATTCTTCCCGCGTATACACTAGATGGTGTGATGCATTGTCGTACATACGAAGGCTCAACGGACACAGAGGTTTTTGAGGATTTCATCGAAGAGCTACTACCTAAGTGTGGCCGTTTTCCAGCGCCGCGATCAGTGCTGATCATGGACAATGCACCATGGCATTTCTCGGAGCGACTAAAACAAATGTACAAGGACGCAGGCGTCGTTGTCCTTTTTCTTCCTCCGTACTCACCTGACTTAAATCCAATAGAGGAATTTTTTGGCGAGCTGAAGAATTATATGCGGAAAATGGCTCAGGAGGAGTTTTTTGAAGAGTTGATTGCTTTCGACTATCAGCTATTCATTGAAGAGTGCCTCAAAGTTGTGGGTAAGAGGAGGAAGAGTGCTCGCGGTCATTTCCGCAACGCGGGGATCAGCGTTGAAGACAATTAAATTTAACTTAATCTCAAATGCTGCGTATCAATCTATTCCGTTAAAAGCATTCTTCTGGGCACCCTACTCCATATTACGTCCATCTCCCCGGATCTCCAGTGCTAGAGCAATAAACTTCTTAGGATCCCGCGTCCATCGCATAGCAACACCTTCAAGTACGCCAAGATCCCTGAAAAACTGCGCTCTATCCTTACGAGCCTCATAAACAAGTTGGAGATCAAAACCGTGATCCTTACTTATAGTACGAGCCAGGTCGAAACTCTGTTTCTGCTCTTCAGACCTCGTCCGGCTGCTGTGGAATGTGTAGTACTGATCTATATGATCATCCACATATCCAGGTAGTTCAACCCATGGCGATGGAGGTACGGTATTGTTTCCTGACTGGCCTGGAATAACATTATGGACGTGGATGGCAGTTGGTCGCCCGTGCTCCTCCGAGAGTGCGCGTTTGCGTTTCGGCTGGCTGGTTCGTTCGGCATGCTGCTGCTCCTCGCGATAAAGCTGCTCTTGAATGTCGTTGGGCATGTCCTTGTGTGATGTGAATTTGCCGCCCTGTTGAACGTGGTCGACAAGAGCTCTTAACTGGTGATCTCGAAGTTTGTAATGCTTTTTGCCCTTCATTGCATCTGGGTCTTGCCAGCAGTATGGCCCTCTATTACAAAGGGAGTCGGGCGGGCAGCGAACAATATTAAATACCTCCGTGTAAGCTTCTGTGCGACCAAAAATAGTCTGCACGGCATCGGCACGGGCTCGATTTTCGGCACGTTGTTTGTTGGATGCGCCTCGACCTGGCTTGGAAATAGCGTCATTAGTTGTCTCGTAGTGGAAAATAACATCCACATTCAGCTTTTAACCCGCAAGCAGGTACGAGCACCATTCCTGCAGCTGGGCAGCCACATCCCGCCATTTTCGGTCCTCTAGGGTTATCTTTCCCGGTCCTGGGCCACGGCGCCCAGTCGTAGACAGCACGATCTTGGTTCTAGTCTCTACAAGCGGTTGGTGGGCATTGTCAACTGCCGCATGAAGCTTCCCGCGAAGAATGTGCCTCCAAAACTTGCTAGGAGCAATTACGATGTTCTGTTCGGTTTCGCCGCCTTTGCTCCTGTTATTCACAGATAACTTCCAATCGATCGTGTACCGTATATACTCGGGCGGGTCGTCGATATATCGAATCTCTGGCTCTCGCTGCCAGGCCGTATACGAGAGAAACTTGAGGGCGCTGCCGGCTGGGCGCAGGCGGCTCCCCCCTCCAGGAACGACAAGCTGGGATTCTTCATCGCTCTCTGACTCCGAGAGAAGACAGGCATCGCGTTCGTCGCCACTAGAATAATCGCTCGCGGAAAATTCGCCACTCATTTTCTCTGCCTTTTCTGTGGTCTGAAGCGTCACTGCCAACTCCTTCATCCCGCAAAACGCAAGGCGGACCACCACGGCCACGCAGTCGTTGCTGCCTAAGCTCACGTGACGAGATAACAAACATTCTCTGCGACGTCCCTTTGCTTGTACGCAGCTCGAGCTACAGACTCAAATGCTATAAATATCATGTTAAAATCAGTGAAAAATCGTAGGTCAAAGTGTAAAGGTTGAATTAGTATTAGATAAGATTTTGTGCCTAAAAGTCTCCATAGGCCTTTGCACGAATTGTCTGAGACCCTGTAGATGAGTGGCGCGATTGGATCGAGAGGGCGACTGTATTATGTCATCATTACCATTTGTATTGTGTAGAGAGGACGCACTGTGCGGCCAGCACACGCAACCAATTAAAACCTAGTCTCTCTAAGTGGGTAAAATAGGCGCTTGTGATTGGTCGAAATGTCCTGGGTAAAACAAAAGAGAGTATGGGATATGGACACCAATAATGCTCCAAAGAGTATTCCAGTCTGCGATGTGTTGCAATCCCACTCCGAGTCAACGCTCAAGGCCGTGTCAGCCCATAGACGGCACTTTCACATGTCTTGTTTCTTGACAGTTTGTCGCTCCGAACTGGAGTTCTCCAAGACGCTATTTCTCGCCTTTTTGTCTCGTCTCTCACTTGTTGGAGAAAAGGAATAAGGGCTGTTCCACCAGTACCTCTCTGCCAATCACTAGCTCCCTTATGCAATCTTTGAGCCTCGCGCGAAGGGTTGATAATGTATCTTGCCGCAATCACAATATGCTTGTCACGTAAAGCAGCCAGGCTATCGAGACAAGCATTGTAGGCGAGACAGAGCTCTTCGTTACCATAATTGTCCTCGACGTACTGGCGAACGTTGGCAACAGCCTCCACGTCGCGAAGAAAGTCAGCGTGGCGCGCGGGCATATACTGACGCATGTCATGAATAAAGTTGCACTCCGTGTCTTGGCTGGATCGCGATAGGTTGGTGGGCGAGTGCTCAATGCCAAGGAGAACGTCGAAAAACTGAATCAGGCTGCTTTGGGCATTGCTACCTCCGCTGTATTGTCGGTATTGATCCGCGCCAGAGCCATCTTCGTATATCACACCATGGGGCAGACCAAGCTCAGCCATATTTTTGCTACCGGCAAGATATGGCCGGATCTGGTGGTAGAACGTCGCCGGGACGCAACCCTCATGCATACGATGTAACAGGTGGGTAAGATCCATCAGGCGCTCCGCGCATGCGCACAAGCAGCTCGTGATCCGCACAGAATCACCGCGCCGAGCGGCCTCGATAGCCTGAAGACCTAGCGCAAGAATTGGTGCTCCCTGAAACTCAATAGCGACCGAAATTGCGTAGAACCATGATTCATCTGTTAGGCTAGTAAAAGTATGAAGACTGGTGAATTGCTCCACGTTGCCGACACTCTCGCTGGAGACTGGTCTCAAGTTCCAAAGGCAAACAGCGGCGTAGGTTGCGACAGGTACGATGTTCAAATGCTCTGAAACAGCCAGGAGAGGAATCGCAACCTGCGGGGGAACACGGTCCTTGGGCACATCGCCGTTCCAGACGTAGCCTTGCATCATAAAGCAAAGTAAACAGTATGCACGACGCCACTCCGCCTCGTCTTTCAGGCCAGAAGTATTGAGCGTGGGCAGCCGATCAATGGCTTGGCGAAGTTCTCCGTTTCGAATCAATGTAGGCAGATTGGCGACGACATTTTCCCATGCATCGTAGCATGGGTCGGGTAGGAAGACGAGAGGCGGCTCTTGCGGCAGAAAGCCAAACTTTGCTGAAAGACCGTAGTCTTCGAGAATAGGAATTTGCCGCAGCATTCTTCACCTTTTGATGCGCGAGCACAAACAATGCGCCGACTTTTCGGATGTTCTGGGCAAAGACTGTGAGGGGTGAAACTGCGAGGAGTGAAACAATGCAGTGGGAGATCGCGGATGAACCAACGTGAGTCTGATGTCTTTGACGGGCTACTCCGCTTTTGCTATCGGCCAATTTTATACTCGGTGAAGGATAGCATATCATTTCTGCCACTTCAGTTGTTTTGACGTCTACATGTAGGTAGGAGCACATAGTAGACGGCTAAAGTAGGCATACGTCTACCAGGTAGCTGGTACAGCACGTCAGTTCAAACCCCGACCTGTCTAATAGAACTCGGCCAAATTCTCCCGTTCCCTTCTTTGAATCTATTTATGGCTGAGTAAGTCTCCAAATTTCGTGAGGAGCAAATCCTACTGAACAAAGCCACTTATGGCGACGGGTAGGGACAGCTTGCCAGTGTCAAGCCCACCGCGTTACGCCACCGATGTCGATCAATGCGGCTCTACTGCGCTCTTTGCATGGCTGCATAGAGCCCTCTCCCGCCCTCAAAATGACTTATTTAAGCCGTGCTTCCCCGTACCCAGTCTCGTATGCTCTAGACCATTAACACCCGTCATTCACCCATCCTTGCTTCCTGGCCTCTGTCACTGCTCTCTTCAAGATGAACTCTGTCCAACTTTTTTGTGCGGCTGCAATGGCCTGGGCCTCCGTCGCCGTTGCTGCTCCCGTAGCTGCCCAGCCAGCGTGAGTTCCTATAACCGTCCTTCGCGACTAATTTCCGGTGCACGCTAACCTTGACCTTGCAGATCACCGGCCAAGGTGTACTGTGCGTACTGCTAAGCATGCCACGCCGACCGAAATTTGTTCATTTCCTTCTCCTCGCTCCGACATTGCGTGGTTCCCGATAACGAGGCATGTAGGCGCGGGCAAAGCGCCTTTCGCTTTTGAAAGAGCTCATTACAATAAAAAGGTTTTCCATCAATGTGGTCCATATCACACTATGAGTTTCCTCTAGCTAGCAAATGCAGAGAAATCTATACCGTATTGCTTTGAGTATGACCAGTGTCAGGCGTAGGTATCTTCATTATTATTTTCAGCTCGGCGCCAAAAAACAAATAAATATACAGAGCGTGCAATTTTACCCTGTTTTCGGCTTCCTAGCACCAAACTAAACCTTTTTAAAAAAGAGATGCACCTGCCAGTCGACATCCACAGGTGGTGGTGACAGCAACGCTCAACGCTCCACGCCCAACGCCGTCACCTTCGCCTTGGCCACGAACCACGCGCGGTTAACACTTTCATCACCATCGGCCTGATCCACGCGGGCCTGACATACTTGCTTGTTCACTTCATCTTGTCTTGCCCACGCTCTTTATTGGCGTCTACAGTTTCCGCCGCCGCTTTTTCCGCGTCTTTTAGCCGTCCGACTGCCGCATATTTGTACCACGGCTACCACCCGTATAGTCTGACCGAAAGCTGCCTCGCAAGTCCCCAAGGACGCCATCAGCAAAGCATCAATGGATGAAAGCAGCAGAAGCGTGCAGTACCGCTGCCTCATCTGTCTGATGGATAAAGACCCCTCGCAACCGTCCGGCAGCTGGGTCGATCCCTGTACGTGCACGCTCGAGGCGCTCCAGAACTGCAAGCTCTCGTGGATAACGGACTGCGAGCGCTTTCACCGTCCGCTCAATTGCCCGTCTGCAAGTCGGCCATTGATATAGAGGGGCCTTGGAACCCCGTCGTCAAGCTGTCCGACGTGATCGCCAAGCTCTTCTCCGAGACGCATCCCCTGATGCTCTCCACAGCCCTGTTCATAGGCATTTTGACACGTTCGAGCTAGGATTCATGCATGAATTCATCGTGGAGGAAAGATTGGAGATGGACGAGGTTGCGATTCACGCTCTGGACGCAGGAGATGCTCCGGACGTAGCTGCAAACGCTCCAGCTGTTGAAGCTGGCGAGAATGGGGAGGCTGATGGCGTTGTCGCAGTCGCTGAGGTTGGTGACATCCCAATCAACGAGATTCCTGCCCTGACTGATGATGCAGCCCCCGCTCCGGTTGCGCCTCCTGCCGCACTCGCACCGGCCGCCAACCACGAAGGCCATCCCGCACCCGCTAGAGGCACGAGTCTCGGTGCCGTCCTCTTCAGCGCGGTCAACGTCATTGTGACTGCCCTCATCTTGCCCGGCGTCTCCTTTGCCGTCGGCGAAGCCCTGCGCGTCGTGTTGACGGCAACGCCGCTCGGCAACCCGCGACGCCCTCTGGCGGCTCCGGTGGCGGCGGTGGCCGCCCAGGTCTCTTGTGCGGCGATGGGGCCGCAGCCTGGTCGGCGGCTGCCTCTTCATCTTGCTGCGCGACATTCTGCGCGTCTACACCAAGATGCGCAAGGTGGCGGCACTGCCGAACCGCCGCGTCAAGAATGTCGACCGTCCAAGCCGGCTAGAGATGTAGGGCGATTTCATTTTGTTGTACAAAGACGCATAGTTCAGATGTCTTGTGGTGCTTACGCTGCGAAAGAGGAAACTAGATTGTACAAAATGTAGTAGCAGTAGTGAAGAAAAATGTGGAAGGGGGGAGGTGCGGCCGGCTGTCTGGCCGGACGCTGGTTCTGCTCAGAATAATGGCTTGCGATGTACTCATACTAATAGCTTGATCGCTATGCTTCACTTCAAGTTTTGAGGTTTGGTAGTAAGGCTCTCCGTAGTCTACTACAGTATAGTCTTGCGTGCTTCTATCTGTGTACCTTGTAGACCCTGCTGATACTCTGCCGCTGATCTCCCAATACACAATCCCAAAATTGACTGAATTTGACCGAGGTGAGGGTTGGGCATAGTCCGGCGTAGCCCTCTGAGCCATTCGTCGGCCACGCTGACTTTAGGCGAGCGCAGTAATTTCAGCACACACTCGTCCATACTCCCCAGCACTGCCCAATATAAAGCGTCCTGTGAGATGGTGCTTTTCAGCTGTATCTCGTCGCGGTTCAGCAGCCACTCAACAAGATTCCCTCTTCCTCTGTGTGCAGCAATGACAAGAGCCGTGCGGCCACGGTGTGGCCATCGACATTCGTCAGCATATGGTCCGCTCTCGTCCGTGCTCGCTTGTTCGCTCTCGTCCGTCTCGCTCGCGCAGTCTATATCCTCAGCCGTCCAGCAAGGGTATTTTTCGTTTACGCCCGCGCCGTTGTTGTATAACAACTCTGCCATTTTCACACTGCCACTCTCGGCTGCTATAGCAAGCACGCCTGGGGAATTCGCAATCTGCTTTTCTGCATCGCTTTGTAAGAGAAGTTCGGCTATTGTTACATTGCCCCTTCGCGCGGCATGCTCAAGAGGCGACATGTTGTGAAAGCCATCTCTGGTAAAAGCGTCAGCTTGTCGTTCCAGTAAGAGGCAAGCCAGTTCTGTGTTGCCAGCGTCGATTGCCTGTGTCAAAGGCGTGCCTCCCGTAGACCATCGCTCATTGAGATTGATGTACAGTGTGCGATCTAATACCATGCTCCAGAGTTCCCTTTCTCTAGAAGCCGCAGAGACTAATAGTGGCACGCCGTTGGTTTTCAAGCTGACATCGATGTCAGGGTGCTGAAGTATCAACTTGGCGACGCCGCTAGACGCGCGTTCGAAAGCCATGGCAAGAGCGGTGATTTTGAGCTTTGGCTCCCGCCGGTTAACATTGGTCGTGGCTTTCAGTGCGCTTTCGGCGAGCTTTGGTTTGTCCCATTTCGCTGCATAGAACAATATGTCGTTGTCGTCGTAAAGCCTTCCGTTGAATTGATACGCCCAGCGACAGCTTTGCACAAAACTGTTGAAGTCAGGGCAACTCAGGTAGTCCAGTATCAAAGGCAATATTTCATCTGGAAGCGTTGACAGTGAGCGCCTGTGGCACCCCTGCGAAACATCGGAGCGCTCCGCCATTTTGAACGCGTCGGATGCGAGAACAGCGTAATGGTACAGTCTGCGATGGAGCGGACAGTTCACTGAGAGACGCGTCGCGCAGACCGGAACACGAGCACCACGCTCTGCCTGCGCGACTTTCAGGAGTGCGAGTGACGCAAGGCACGCAGGTTAAGTAGGGATGGCCGCCGCAGCCCTGCCCCAAGAGACGGCGCAGGCTTGTCGCTGTACTGAACTGGTTCTGCTCGTGAGTCGGATCACAGTCAATGGTTCAACCGCTGCCGCACAGTGTGCTTGAAAGTCTCGCAGGTGGCAAATGTTCGAGGAGTGCGGACGCCAAGATGAAAGCACTTTTGCAAGCAGTTGGGCGACCGCGAAAATGAGTGGGCGGTGCTGCAGCAGCTAACCATTTCGTGTTGAGCCTGGCCCAGCGGGGAACCCCTTGCGCCCAGGCAGGCAGGCAGCATAGGCGGGCCAGGACATATGCTGCACATTTCAACCGTAGCCGTCCGCGCAGCTCTGGTGCGGGAGTGGCCAGTCAGGTTATGCACCACAAAATCCGGCCGACACATAGAAAGCACTACTCTTATGCATGCGTGGTCATGGCACCACGTTGGCATCAAGGTACAAGACCGTGGAGCCAGCACCTCAGAAAATACATCAGTAGCGCACACAGCGCTCGTGGAACGCGTTACCCCGGTCGCGTTCGCCTGGATTGGGAGGAGGGTGGCGCCCCGGGCTCTCTGTTGTAGCATGGTCAGGCTCTGGTTGTGGCATCTCGTGGCTCTGACCTACCCTAGAGATGGCAGGACAGGGTGAGCGGATGTCCGTTACTGCGTTCTTGTTTCCCGCGCAACCGTGCGGCAAACCACTCTCATGGCCTTTTTTACAATAGAACCACAGGATAGAGTCAGGCTTCTCGGTTATCTAGTAACGGAATAAGATTTATATAGCGTTCACTATCTGTACTCTCCAAGGAATGTGCTGAGACGCCCACGTCTTAATGGGTCCAGCGAGGCGCGACTCCGTGGGTTCAACAGCCAATTTCCAAAGACTTGACCAATCTTCGCAGCTGGAGGACGTAGCTGCTCGTTGCTTGCGCCACGAAAACAACGATCCTGGCAACGGGCGGCCAGCAGTGGGCCGCAAAAGCTACCATTGGCGGATGCGAGGATAACGTGGAGGCTGCGTTAGCTGCCCCTCACTTCCTGATGGTCGGCAAAAATCATGATGTGCACCTTGCAATTCGGGGGCGGGAAAACATACAGCGGCGTTGCTAAAACCAGGCACTGGTGCGGAAGGCAGCCGTTTCTCAACGCGGAGGGAGTGAGTGTGACGAGGATGCGAGAAGGGCGATCCTCGGGACCTGTGGATCGGGTCGCCTTGTGGAGCGGGCAGCTCCAAGGGTCCAGCAAGCGAACGGCTACACGGACGTTGGCAGGTTGCAATTTTTTCCTGTGCTGCCAAAAATGGTTACTCCCTGGAGTCGGATTTCGATAGGACTATGTATGCTGCTCCATGCTGCATGGTTCGGCGACCTTCAATCCCACAGACCTGACCACTTGGTGAGGACCACCACCCTTACCAAAGTGTAGTGTGGCCGCAAGGTTTCAGCGGCGCCGAGTGGAGAACTTCTGCAAAGGGCAGCTGTCCCTGGCCAACCAGTTTGCCCGCCACAAAAAACTGGCACAGCATGTCCCCGCAGAACCACCAACCGGCGAACAACAAATCATTCCATCTGCCACTGCCCGCCCTGCAGAGAATGACTCTCGCCCAACCGACTGCACCAATATCATCTGACTTGATCCAGCACACTAAGCGGCGGCCGCCTGGGCGACCGGCTGGAGAGGCTTCGTCATCCTAGCTTTCCAGAGGGGGATCGAAGGAGCAGACATGCTCTTTCCTTACAAAGGTATGCCTCTCACTCGATCACAAGCTCGCAGCGGTGCAGTCAAAGATTGAACACGAACGACCTCCGACCGCCCGAAGAAGCGACGCCTTGAAGGTGGCAGTGACGCCGAGACTCCACGCCAAACTCGCCGGCCAAAGCGTTCCCCGCGCATAACTGAACAGGACCATTTGGTTCATCACTGGCTCGAAGAGCAGCGGAGGCAGAATCAGAAGCAGATATGGAGAACGTTTGCGAATGCTCGCGGCGCTCGAAAGCTTATGCTTAAATAGGCGTCATGGCCGTGACGTCGCCGCTGTCGGCGGCCGCGGCCGAGTCGGTGTTTCTGGCGCTGGACATAATTCGGCGGCCCGTCCGCCGGCGCTGCTGCGTGACGAGATTCAGAGCGACGTCGCGCACTACCTGTCCAACAGCGTCTGGCACGGGCGCGAGAAGGCGACGAGGACGCTCTGCTCCTGCTTGCTCCATAATCGGTCGCATTTCCCACTGTGAAGGCCGCGTCGATAGCAATCCGAATTGAAACTGCAGCCTATGAACAGCTAGACTTGACAGAGCTCTCGACTCGAAGGGTGTGCCCGCGACGCCTCAAGCGCTCCTGCGCCGTACTGCTGCATTTATTTCAAGCCTGATGCTCAACTTGCCGACATTCCAGCGGTCTATTACTCCTTTCTGAAGCAAGCAACTCGCGATCCGAAGTCCACTGTGGCAGGCCTGAGGATGTTGGGTGTAACTGCAGACAAGCTACTAGATATATAGTATTGATCTTATGAGCGACTACAGTCTGAGCAGCCTGCTTCCAGAGGAACAAAATCTGGCAAGGGGGAGGATACGAATCGCCGTCACCTTTCACACCAGGCCCCTGACCCCGGTTCCTTTGATACCGGGGCTCGTGACACCAGCTCCATCCACCCCTACACTAGCTGAGGCTCGAGCAGCTCGACGAGACGAAGATCGACTGTCCGACACTTCCGTGGCTACATGTGGTCTCAACGAAGCAGAAATACAACATCATGGGCTTGGCAATACGCCTTCGATATCGGGAAAGGCTCGGATCGGTGTGGCGAACGGAACCGGCCGAAGTCCGGGAACGTCATCTCCATTGGGAACGCCGAGCGGCATCTCTGATATCATCACAAACTTCTGGATCCTTCTGGAAAGCAGCCTGCACCAGCGTCACGAAAGGTTCAGGCCAAAAATTCGTTACGAGTAGCCCTGGTGAGGACGTGAGCGCGCCTCCGGACGCCTCGTCCAGCTAACCGAAACGGTGGCACGCTCATCCATTCGTAGAGCATAAATAGCACGTCTCTTTGATTATACTAGAGCTACACCATAGACGTTGAATAAAAACAAATAAACAAACAGCCCCGGAGACAAGGCACGCGCTTGCGCACGGCATCTTTCTGGCGCCTAGAGTGTCGTGTTAGGACTGTCATTTTGTAGCATGGCATGAAGGTCCATGCGCCGTTCTAAAAAGAGAATTATACTCTTCGCTACGTGTCCTTGAGCTTAAATTTATACTCTCCGTCATATATCACTTGAATAATGGATCCTGCAGTTATTAGTATGGTTGAAATTCTTTGGCTTCTCGAACCTACCTAGATCCAGGTGTTGTAATGGCAATTGCTTGTCGGCTCCGGTTGGCGGAGCACCTTTGCACGCCGCCAGCAACCTGAAATTCGAAATTGGGGGATTGAGGATCTCAGGACTTGCACAGGAATCCGCAAATCTACCACTACTTCTTGTTAGTACAGGTAGTCAATGGAGGGAGTAAGAAAAGGCACTAACCCGTGACCAGCTTTGAGAATGCCTTGATCATTCCATACGTAGTTGTTCAAATCTCCATTAACAAGGTTCCTGCCGCACTGGCAAGAAAACTTGTGCTCCGTGCCCGCGGTAATATAGCATGAACTGCAAATTTCCTGAATGAGCCCTGTTGTCATCGGACTTGGTGCCGCACTATGCGCTGAGCTCGACGTAGAGGTTAGAGCAGAGGCTGGACTAGATGTGAAACTAGGTGTTGAATGTGACGGTGAAGTAGACACTGAAGTTGGACTTGTACTAGATGGTAACCTCGACGCTGAATTCGGCGTTGAACTAGACGTTGTAATCGAAACTGAACTCATCGCCGAACTAGACGTTGAACTGGACATTAAACTCGACGGTAAACTAGCATCGGAATCAGACGTTGGAACGGATGCGGGTGCTGATGCGGACTTGGTTGTGATGGTTTCCGTGGCCGTGCTGCGCGAAGGAGAGGTACCGGCCCTCGGACTGGTTTCATACCGGCTAACGGAGGTTGGGAATTTGAGGAACATTGTAGTCGTGAGGGAGCCGGTGGAGGTGGAAGACCACGAAATGAGGGCAGACAAGGCGGCAGTAGGGAGCGGGGTGTATTGTACGGTGTATGTAGATTCCGACCAGATCACATCCACGTCAAGCACGTCGGGATTCCACGGNGCATGAACTGCAAATTTCCTGAATGAGTCCTGTTGTCATCGGACTTGGTGCCGCACTATGCGCTGAGCTCGACGTAGAGGTTAGAGCTGAGGCTGGACTAGATGTGAAACTAGGTGTTGAATGTGACGGTGAAGTAGACACTGAAGTTGGACTTGTACTAGATGGTAACCGCGACGCTGAATTCGGCGTTGAACTAGACGTTGTAATCGATACTGAACTCATCGCTGAACTAGACCTTGAACTGGACATTAAACTCGACGGTACACTAGCCTCTGAATTAGACGTTGAAACGGATGCGGGTGCTGATGCATAATTGGTTGCGATGGTTTCCGTGGCCGTGCTGCGCGAAGGAGAGGTACCGGCCCTCGGACTGGTTTCATACCGGCTAACGGAGGTTGGGAATTTGAGGAACATTGTAGTCGTGAGGGAGCCGGTGGAGGTGGAAGACCACGAAATGAGGGCAGACAAGGCGGCAGTAGGGAGCGGGGTGTATTGTACGGTGTATGTAGATTCCGACCAGATCACATCCACGTCATGCACGTCGGGATTCCACGACGACACATTGAACAATTTTGCCACTTCTTTCCCGTATACAACCGCAAGATCCAGGACCCTCTGATCTCGTAGCGGCTGCCAGCGCCCCACGTTGAGGGGAGAGGAGAGAGGAGTGGCGGCGCCAGTAGAAGTAGAAGAGGGGGATTGGCTAGGGGGCGGCTGACTGTCACTATCGAGGTCGTTGACAACCTCCTGAAGGAAGTTTTTATTGGCATACAGCTGAGCCATGTCCCACATCATAACACCACCGAAAGAACGATATAGCTTGGTCCAGTCTAAAGCTGCCTTCAATTTAGGGCCCCCGGTGTAGCCAGCACCAGCGGCCATACTTGCAGGAATGCCCATAAGAACCTTGACTTTTGGATTCTTGCTCTTTTGGGCCCATTCGTCCCAGATAGCAAAGTTGAAGTCAGGCTGGCTTAGCACGCTTTGCTGAAACTTGTCCACGCCGCATGGATTATTATAGAACTGTATCTGAACCATGTCAAAGGGAACGGCGTCCAGAGTAGGGCCGAGATTCACATCGGGATTGACGCACTGCGGAGCGGCAGAGAGGAGGAACTTCTTCTCAGTAGCGGCGTCCATAAGGTGACGCAGCTTGCCAGCAAAAGCAGGAAGGTAGTTGACGGTGGACTCGAAATCAAAATCGAAACCGTCAACGACGGCTGAGCCGAATGGACGCTCAATCTTGTCGGAAGGCATGGGGCCAAACATATTCCAGATGAGCTGCGCAGACTTTTCAGCGCCAGAGGTGCTGTTCCAGTTCGTTGAGGCAGGTGAACCACCGCCCATAGAAACCAGAATAGTCTTGCCCTTCTCCTGGCAGCTCTTGATATCTTCCTCAATTTTCGATCTGTCAGCATTGGCAAAGTCGACAGTGACTGGAGTAATGCCGGTGATGAAGGCTATATTGATGATGTCTATGCTGGCTTCATCACAATAGTATGCAAGTCGCTCTTGGTGGGAGTCATGACTCTCTGGACTATTAGCCGCCGCGTTCTGGCCCCAGTAGACAGCGACAT
>LNDK02000108.1:0-23525 GCA_001455915.2 Samsoniella hepiali | reverse complement strand
TGACTCCCCAAATTTACCGAATCCAGACCGTGATGATCCCGCTTTTGTCGCCATGCATGTATTTTGAGTCAAATTTAGCATGCGAGAAGTAAAAGCTGAATCGCTTGCAGACGCGAGAAAAACCACAATAGGGTCATAGCTTCTCCAGGTTGACCTCGTAAGCAGCATTGCTAACCCCAGTTTCGGCGACATTTCAAAAGGTGACACTGCATAATAGCGTAAATCCAGGTTACTTACTCATGGACTGATAGCCTCCCGTTGTAGCTGTCTCGCGTGTTTTCTTCTCTAGCGTTAAACTGTTCCTCGAGGCAATTACCGAAGTGACGCCAGCAGTGTTCTAGTTTTGCAGCTGCTTCTTGCTCACTACCGCCGCTCTGGCAACACTCCTCCATGAGCAGCAGCTTAATTTTTCCCGTGTCCGCTGCTCAACTGACATAGGTGCTCCCACGGCTCGGGTTGTCAGCCCCGCTACTAAACGGACATGAGCAACTTTCTGCTGCACACCACCCCTGGTGTGCGCTACAAATGCCTGCCGCCTGGGTTTCCATTCTTGGCATGAGCAGCAACCTTCTGCTGCCCACCACCCCCTGGCGTGCGCTGCGAACGCCTGCCGCTGGGGTTTCCACTCTTGGCATGAGCAGCAACTTTCTGCCCCACCATCTCGCAGCGCATGTTGCAGACGCCTAATGCTAGAAGGGCATGAGCCGCGGCTTTCTGCTTCCTATCATCCCACGGTGCATGTTGCGGGCACCCGCTGCTAGATTCGACATGACCAGCGGTTTCTGGCTCTGACCCAAGCCCCTCTGTGTACGACATAGCACGAGCGAGCTGTTGACAGTCTGCTTACGCTCTGCATATGTATATAAGCAAGCAGTTTCTAGACTATGACTCTGGAGAATGCGTCAGAACACAATCTCTCATCTCAACGCATCTTTTTGCCGCTGAAGCCATGCAGCATTTTGCGGCCGTGATAAAACGTGGCCCGTCCTTGCTTAGCAAAATTGAACAGCTCGGAGCGAAAGGAAACATCCCAGCATTTTGTGCCTACCAGGATGCATCCTCTTTTTGGCATGTCACGCAACACTGCCCTGCAGGCATGACTTTCCCAGACCTGAACGCCATGGTAAGCACACACAGCGAATACGTAACGCACACAGCAGCAAGCATTCCTGACTGTGATGCAGGTTTTCATGAACGAGGAAGCCGATAGCAGAGTTAATCAGGACGCCTTCAAAGCTCATGACAAGAAACAGAAAGAATTGGTTCGCAAGCGAGGTCCTTCTATACAGGCGAAGACTTTGCGGCTGGGGCAAGCCGGTGAGCTCATCGCGCTTTCCTTGTATCAGGATCCATCCACTGGTTCTTGGCACCTTAGCGTGCATTGCCCTGCTGGTATAAGTCTTCCAGATCTGAATGCACTCGTATATTCCGCTCCCGCTCTCGCACAAAATTCTATTACTAATCAAGACCTAGGTCGAACCGCGCAAGGCGACGGAAATCGGGCTGCCGATTCGGGCTAAACTTTAGGCGGCACAACAAGAATCCGTGGTTCCAGAAAAATATGAAGAACGATAGTCTAGGTTATCAATACCTCATACTCTAATACAAAGCGAATAGAGTTATGCTTCACGGTAATTTTTACGCTATAGCATACTCTCGTGATAAGTGTAAAAATCTCAAGTCAGGAGCTCAAGGTCGCAACCTCTGGTCGCATGATCGTCATCGAACTCGTTGTGAACTGGCGAGTCAATCTGCCCAGAAATTGAGGGGGCAAACGGCGGGAGAACCTTGGACAGACGACGGCTACAGCGCATGTCTGAGTTCACAGAACTGGTGTGGNGCTTTTGTCGCCATGCATGTATTTTGAGTCAAATTTAGCATGCGAGAAGTAAAAGCTGAATCGCTTGCAGACGCGAGAAAAACCACAATAGGGTCATAGCTTCTCCAGGTTGACCTCGTAAGCAGCATTGCTAACCCCAGTTTCGGCGACATTTCAAAAGGTGACACTGCATAATAGCGTAAATCCAGGTTACTTACTCATGGACTGATAGCCTCCCGTTGTAGCTGTCTCGCGTGTTTTCTTCTCTAGCGTTAAACTGTTCCTCGAGGCAATTACCGAAGTGACGCCAGCAGTGTTCTAGTTTTGCAGCTGCTTCTTGCTCACTACCGCCGCTCTGGCAACACTCCTCCATGAGCAGCAGCTTAATTTTTCCCGTGTCCGCTGCTCAACTGACATAGGTGCTCCCACGGCTCGGGTTGTCAGCCCCGCTACTAAACGGACATGAGCAACTTTCTGCTGCACACCACCCCTGGTGTGCGCTACAAATGCCTGCCGCCTGGGTTTCCATTCTTGGCATGAGCAGCAACCTTCTGCTGCCCACCACCCCCTGGCGTGCGCTGCGAACGCCTGCCGCTGGGGTTTCCACTCTTGGCATGAGCAGCAACTTTCTGCCCCACCATCTCGCAGCGCATGTTGCAGACGCCTAATGCTAGAAGGGCATGAGCCGCGGCTTTCTGCTTCCTATCATCCCACGGTGCATGTTGCGGGCACCCGCTGCTAGATTCGACATGACCAGCGGTTTCTGGCTCTGACCCAAGCCCCTCTGTGTACGACATAGCACGAGCGAGCTGTTGACAGTCTGCTTACGCTCTGCATATGTATATAAGCAAGCAGTTTCTAGACTATGACTCTGGAGAATGCGTCAGAACACAATCTCTCATCTCAACGCATCTTTTTGCCGCTGAAGCCATGCAGCATTTTGCGGCCGTGATAAAACGTGGCCCGTCCTTGCTTAGCAAAATTGAACAGCTCGGAGCGAAAGGAAACATCCCAGCATTTTGTGCCTACCAGGATGCATCCTCTTTTTGGCATGTCACGCAACACTGCCCTGCAGGCATGACTTTCCCAGACCTGAACGCCATGGTAAGCACACACAGCGAATACGTAACGCACACAGCAGCAAGCATTCCTGACTGTGATGCAGGTTTTCATGAACGAGGAAGCCGATAGCAGAGTTAATCAGGACGCCTTCAAAGCTCATGACAAGAAACAGAAAGAATTGGTTCGCAAGCGAGGTCCTTCTATACAGGCGAAGACTTTGCGGCTGGGGCAAGCCGGTGAGCTCATCGCGCTTTCCTTGTATCAGGATCCATCCACTGGTTCTTGGCACCTTAGCGTGCATTGCCCTGCTGGTATAAGTCTTCCAGATCTGAATGCACTCGTATATTCCGCTCCCGCTCTCGCACAAAATTCTATTACTAATCAAGACCTAGGTCGAACCGCGCAAGGCGACGGAAATCGGGCTGCCGATTCGGGCTAAACTTTAGGCGGCACAACAAGAATCCGTGGTTCCAGAAAAATATGAAGAACGATAGTCTAGGTTATCAATACCTCATACTCTAATACAAAGCGAATAGAGTTATGCTTCACGGTAATTTTTACGCTATAGCATACTCTCGTGATAAGTGTAAAAATCTCAAGTCAGGAGCTCAAGGTCGCAACCTCTGGTCGCATGATCGTCATCGAACTCGTTGTGAACTGGCGAGTCAATCTGCCCAGAAATTGAGGGGGCAAACGGCGGGAGAACCTTGGACAGACGACGGCTACAGCGCATGTCTGAGTTCACAGAACTGGTGTGGGTTTGCATCGCTGTGAACACAGCCGCCAGGCTAAACTTTTTGAGGAGGCTTGCGCTAGGCACTGGTCATGTTCAACAAATGAACGGCCAGGACAGTCTGCATAACTACAATTTATGACGGACCAATTATAAAGGGCAAGGATTGTCCGCGTTCTTACTTTTGCGCAAAGTTGATATTTTATTTGAAGCTCTATAAATCTGTATTAACGATTGGCTTAACTTCGTCTGGTACAAAGGGAACTCATGTCTGCTCGCATTTGCGTCGAACATAAAAATACCTAACATGGACTACTTCATAGCCGCGCCTTCGTCGATTGTCTGAGGCAGAAAATTGTCCCCGTTGTTGTCATGCCTACAGTGTCGAGGACTCTGGTCGTAGGACGAGAGGCATGACGTGGTCATGGATTCAAAGTTGGCAGCTGTTACTCTGTGGGCTTCAGTCATCGGCTGAAAGACTTCAGATTTGCACAGATTCAGAGCCTCAGAACATGTGTTGGCAGCCTCCGCAACCCTGCCTTGCGCCATGAGTGACAGTCCAAGCATTTCTGCGGCGGCTCGGGTGGCAATATGATTGTGTCCCACCGCCTGTCTGAGGCCCGCAAGTGTCTGGCGATAAGCAACCTCGGCCAGGTCTGGCCGTCCTCTCGCATGGAAAGCGGTTGCCATATTGTAAAGAACAATTAAAGCCAAAGGAGACCGTTGACCNCAAAATGAACGGCCAGGACAGTCTGCATAATTACAATTTATGACGGACCAATTATAAAGGGCAAGGATTGTCCGCGTTCTTACTTTTTCATTTTTTATTTGAAGCTCTATAAATCTGTATTAACGATTGGATTAACCTCGTCTGGTACAAAGGGAACTCATGTCTGCTCGCATTTGCGTCGAACATAAAAATACCTAACATGGACTACTTCATAGCCGCGCCTTCGTCGATTGTCTGAGGCAGAAAACTGTCCCCGTTCTTGTCATGCCTACAGTGTCGAGGACTCTGGTCGTAGGACGAGAGGCATGACGTGGTCATGGATTCAAAGTTGGCAGCTGTTACTCTGTGGGCTTCAGTCATCGGCTGAAAGACTTCAGATTTGCACAGATTCAGAGCCTCAGAACATGTGTTGGCAGCCTCCGCAACCCTGCCTTGCGCCATGAGTGACAGTCCAAGCATTTCTGCGGCGGCTCGGGTGGCAATATGATTGTGTCCCACCGCCTGTCTGAGGCCCGCAAGTGTCTGGCGATAAGCAACCTCGGCCAGGTCTGGCCGTCCTCTCGCATGGAAAGCGGTTGCCATATTGTAAAGAACAATTAAAGCCAAAGGAGACCGTTGACCTCCATGTTTCCTGAAACCTGCTAGAGCCGCTGCAAACTCTTCCTGCGCTTTGCCAAACTGGCCAGCCATGGTGTGGACTGTACCTAAGTAGTTGAGCACCGAAAATTTCCACTCGCTCTCAAACATCTCACATTCGCCCAAAAGCAACTCGCACGCCGCTTGCGCCTCTTGAAACTTGCCTTGGTCTCTGAAGAGGACGGCAAGCTCGGCCCTTCTTCGAAGCGTTTGCTCATGGTCTTGCCCGTACAAGCTCTCGCAACCTGTCAGAGCGGAGCGGAGGGCGAATTCCGCATCCGTAAAGTTTTTGGTCGCTGCGTGTATCAGTGTAAGCTGGTCGAAAGCATGGATGGTGTCCGCATGCCCCAATCCAAATGCTTGCTGGAGGCCAGAAGATCCCCACTGGAGCATCTGGGCTGCATTTTTGAGCTTCCCCTGCGCACGAAGTACAGATGCTAGATTGAGAACAACAGCAATGACCTTACTATGGAAATAGTTTTGGTATGCATTCAAAAACCCTTTCAATACGGCGTGGTGCATATCTTCTGCGTCTTTCCACCGGCTTTGCTCCATGTACAAAGCGCCAAGTTTGTCCATGACATCGAGTAGACGAGGATTGCTTTTTTGGTTGCTGGTGTCGAGGTCGAAAACAGCCTCCTGGTAGACTTGCTCGGCCTCGCAGAAAGCACCGCTTGCCCAGAGCGCATTCCCTGTTTCGTAGATCAAGAGAAGGGTCGTCTCATGAGACCGCCCCAGCCTGAGTATAAAGTTCCGAATCACACGGTAGTATGTCGCTTTGGCTTCGCATAACTTGCCGCGCCGTGTGACCACGGAGATGTATTCATGGAGAAGAGTCGCAGTCGTGTCCCAGTCGGTAGAAGTCGCCCCGAAGTCTTGAAGAGCAATTTGATACACTTCCTCGGCCTGCGTGTCTTTGTTTTGTCCATTGAAAATTCGACCCAATAGGAGAGCTAAGGCCGCTGGTGAGGATCGGCCGCGGAGAAAAAAAGACGGAGTAGTAGAACCCATACTTATGTAATGGGAAAGCATAGGGAGAGCCTGAGACACTGTAGTTCTGATTTGAATTAGCCTCTTCATGCGAGCTTGCGATTCGTCTGCCACATACACACTCAGAATGTCCGGAGACGAGGTCACTTCAAGTGTTACGCCACATTCCGTTTCGAAAGTTGAGTGTTAGGTGGCCGTTCTTCGTCAGGACGTTTTTTGTTGGTGTCTGGCTCGTTTCCAGCTTCTGCTGTATACAACGCATTGACGTCGATGGTGGCGCGACATGCCCGTCGTAGTTGCTGCGCGTCTATATATTGGGAGGAATCCTACGCCAAAAGCGGCTTTCCCCTGGTGCGAAACCGAACCTATGGGTTCAGCAACACCGTTTTCTGATCCCGGCACCGGCGGTATCCAATGTACTGCAAGAATTGCGCCTAGATTGGCGGTCGCAAAGATAGAATAAGAGAGACCCTTTATGTTTGAAAGAGCTTATTATCGCTCCCAACGTCCAAGAGCAAAAAAAGCTGCTTTGTACACCTGAATCTTATCGAGCCCTCCCTTGCGCGCCAGTCTCCGAGAGAATTGCGCTTCCTAAACGAAAGATGCGCTGATGAGGTACCTGCAGGCGTTCGGTGCTCGATCCTATAGACGATTATTATTTCAGAGGCGGCTCCCTCGTTCTATTCTGGGACAAGTCCATTTGGTCTTGGAGCAGGCTCATGTCTAAGAACCAAAACTCGAGACCGAGGAGGCAAAACTAGTCCAAAGGCCGCAATGAACAACATAGTATGCTGGTCTTGGAGCTCATACAAATCAGCCGCTTACCTGTAACAGATCATGCCACGGGAGTGTCGAGATGAAGCTGACCAAGCCAAAGCTCTACGTCATGTCTCATATCGCCAGTCCAGTGAAATGCTGGTGACAGAGAACATGCGCCTCAAAAGGCTATTGAGAGAGAATGGTGTTGCCTGGTCTGAAGTTTCCCGACAGCATATGCTTGAAAGAGGTAATACTGGCAGCAAAGTCGGCCTTGCGCGGTTCCCTATGGAAATACTCTTGCGTATCCTCGATTTTGCTATGACGAGCCCTCAACCCATCGTTGATCCTCTCTCGCCACTTTGTTCAGAGAATCTTTCCATTCTTGAAACGGGAAGACGAAACCAAATTGCGATCCACTTTCTAGCTACATGCCGCGCCATGCACGAGGAAGGCACGGCGTACCTGTGGCAGCGGAATGAGTTCGTTTTTACCTCGCCGCAAGCCCTACAGCTTTTTGGGAATTTAGGAATGNGCCCCAGCCTGAGTATAAAGTTCTGAATCACACGGTAGTATGTCGCTTTGGCTTCGCATAATTTGCCGCGCCGTGTGACCACGGAGATGTATTCATGGAGAAGAGTCGCAGTCGTGTCCCAGTCGGTAGAAGTCGCCCCGAAGTCTTGAAGAGCAATTTGATACACTTCCTCGGCCTGCTTGTCTTTGTTTTGTCCATTGAAAATTCGACCCAATAGGAGAGCTAAGGCCGCTGGTGAGGATCGGCCTCGGAGAAAAAAAGACGGAGTAGTAGAACCCATACTTATGTAACGGGAAAGCATAGGGAGAGCCTGAGACACTGTAGTTCTGATCTGAATTAGCCTCTTCATGCGAGCTTGCGATTCGTCTACCACATACACACTCAGAATGTCCGGAGACGAGGTCACTTCAAGTGTTACGCCACATTCCGTTTCGAAAGTTGAGTGTTAGGTGGCCGTTCTTCGTCAGGACGTTTTTTGCTGGTATCTGGCTCGTTTTTCCAGCTTCTGTTGTTTACAACGCATTGACGTCGATGGTGGCGCGACATGCCCGTCGTAGTTGCTGCGCGTCTATATATTGGGAGGAATCCTTCGCCAAAAGCGGCTTTCCCCTGGTGCGAAACCGAACCTATGGGTTCAGCAACACCACAGGCGTCTTCGCCTGCGTGCCGATGTCTGACGCCTTAATAGCGCCTAAAATGGCGGCGCACAATGGATCGAGGAGCAACAAAGACAGAATAAGCCAATTATCAGGCGTGATGCGGGTCAATCACCTGTAGCATTCTCGAATCTTGCGAAGAGGAATAATCATCCGCGCAAGACCACCTCACCTCTCCAACCCATCTCCTAAAATTAGCGTGCGCTGTAGCAGCCAAAACTGGCATTCATTAACGTAAGTGGGTGTTTCCAAGCTGCAGGTAAGCACTGATGACGCACTGTGCTCTTCCAGGTGATGGGCTGTCGTTTACGGCACCCGATGTCCACTGGAGCCCACCGTCGAGCCCTCTGCCGCCCACTCCATCCAAGCCTGATCTGGTGCTCCGCCGTGTCTGCGCGCCGCCCAATCTCCCACTGGCCAATGAGCAACTAACGTTAGTGCTTGGGTGGGAGCACCCACTTCTTTCGAGGAACAGTGGAAGTGGTGGGAGGAATCTGATTACGCACAAAACAAACATGAACGATTTGTAGTATGCATTGTTGCGGACGAAAGCGATGACGCTGCGGCGTGGCTTAGGGGTAGCCGCAAATGAGTTGCGACACGAGCTCAATGGTCTCATGATGCTCCGAAGACAGCAAAGAAACATACATGGAAACCTACTCGTCCAAGCCTTGGCGAAACGTTACTTCCAAAACAGGTATCAAGAGGAAAACGTTTCCAAAAAGGAAATCGATGGCTGCTCTGCACGAAAGCAACGGAACTAGACAAAAAGCTTGCATGTATCGATATACCGCTGGCCTCGGAAGATACCCGACCGGTCGTTGCTGCTGAATAAGAAATGCACAAGAAAAAGAACAAGAACCAGTCGGAAAGCTAGTCTCAAAAACATGTAGAACCTGCCCTGCTTAGTTTTATCGATGGTCGTATTTCTTTTTTGGCATCTCGGTGCTTTGATGGTTTGCTATATATTGTGTCTCACGTCGCCATTGGCGCGTGTCGCGGACCTTTGTATCCGGCCGCATTCGCAACTGATTCGGCCGTAATGAAGCTACAGTTGTATCGTTTCACTTTTCAAGAAAAAATGTCTTATAGAACCTGTTGAGTCCCTGGACCTTGGTTTATCAATGCGCGATAGTCCAATCGTACTGCAACGTCACTACATCGGCACTCAGAATGGCAGGCAAATCCTCGCTTGCAGCCACATCTTCTCTTCGAAGCCAAAGCTTACTATGGAATCGCTGCTGGGCAGCAACAACAGCCCCCTTACTCCACGAGTATGCCTGTATGCGGGCGAGAGCCTCGACCCTCTTCACGGGACGAAGAATGTCGTTTCCGCTTCAAGATTGACGTATGATCAATCTCACTCATCCGAAAGAGACCAACGACGGCTTTCCTGCCCCTTGTGCTGACCTCCCTTCCTTCGTACCATTCAGAAACGGCCAGAAAGTCGAGTTTGTCTAGCGGTGCGCCTAATTCTAATTGGACTGGTTAGACGTTACAGTAGTATCAAGGGTTGGCTCGAGAGCATACCATATCTTGCAATTTGAGATCCAGAGCAGCTTTTGACGCTGCTCAGAACTGGCTCTCCTTCTGTCGACTCGTCTTTTGCATCGCAAAGTGTAAACGGATCTGCGGCGGAAGACCAGGTGGGTGAAAAGCAGTCATAGCCCGGAGTAGGACCAGACCCGGGAGAAAGTGGATCACAAGTGCTAATTTCGTCACAAAAAGCTGTTCTGCAGACTCCGGGCGAGTCCTTTGAGCACGTCCCCTGTACCACCACATCGACTGGGGATTCGCCTGTGGGTATTAGAGTCCGCCATGACACAAATGAGCCTGCTTCCGAAGGCAGAAGAAACAATAGCATATACTCCTGACTTTCGTTCAAGGTCATCACATGGCGTGTCTTCTCTGATAGTGTCGTCTTCAGGACACGACAAGTCTTGGACTGTGTATGCAATTCGGCTTGTTCGCCTGCTCTCGGCAAGGCACTGCTAGCAGACAGGCAGAACATCTTCGATGAAAGAGCTATCCCATTAAGTTACACAAAGAGGCAGTATTGGGGAATATTCTCGGCCACACTCACCGTCTGCCGCAACCAATACATTTTTCTGCAGGCCCTTGGCGCATGATAAGGTATGACACTGAATCTCAATTACCGTTCCTGGTGCCCAGAGATCTGGCAGCCACTCCGTAGTAATGGTGGGTTCTGGATGTTGCGCAAGAACCCGAATAGTTTCTAAACGAGAGAAGTCGAAGAAACGTTGCTCCGCCAGCCTGACGTGCATTCTCCGTTGCCACTCGACCGGCTTGGGGCCACCCTCCATTGAAAACGCGTCGGCAGGAAGTTGCTCAAGCAAGTCGGTGAGGATTCTGTTGACGGCATGAAAAAGAAAGTCAGCAGTTCTCAGATTATGAGGCAGACCGAGGGCGTCGGCGATACCTTCCTTTGACACTAAGCGTTCGTGGATTATGAAAAGCTTCTCGTCTTCCACATACAAGCTGTGAAGATCAAGTGCTCCAGCTCTGACGAAACGAAAAGCGATGCCTCTTGCCAGTCCACAAGCACGCACGGCCGCTTGGAGAAGCGTATTGACGCGCGTCGCGAATCCGTCGTCTGGGAGCGAAACTGGGTCTGCAAGTTTGAATCGCGCGCGCTGCTCCTCGTCGGCTGTCCGAAGAAAGTCGTGCTGGCGGAGAATATCCCAGTAGAGCTGGCTGAGTTCAATCCCTTCATAGCCGAGTCCATAGAGAATATCGTCGAGCCTGGAACACTGTGAAAGGGTCAGAAATGCCAACCGGTGAGCTCCGTGCACATACTTCTTGTTTTTCCTCTGGGGAATAGTACCAAATGTTCTGCTCAGAGTGCCCCAAAAGGTAGCTCCTGAGGATCTTGGCCGTCTTACTCCCGATGCAAGTCGTGGCACCGTCAATATCGGCGTACTGTTGTTTCGAGTTGAGCATGAGACTTAGTTCACTCGCGAGTTCGGGCCTGAGCGCAAGCGCTTTTGACCAAATATCGATGATCGTTGCCGACTCCTCATACGCGCCGGCGACGGACTGTCGCTCGCGATTTGTCGTTCCGGCCGCGAAATTATAGCCATAGCGCAGTGGCTTGTTCGTAACGCTCGCCCAGCGTTGTGGTGTATCCTCGCTAAGCAGCAGCCCTTTCAAGTACAGTCGCTGGCGGAATCTCTCCCCAATCAAAAGATCGCCACTTCCAGTTTTCACCAATTCATCCGGTCTGGGCTCCTGTAAAAAGAGAGCTGCCTCAGTCCAAGCTTCAAAGTCGGCTTGTTTGATCAGATTGCGCCGCGTCGGGACCCCGAGGTCGGAGCGGCCGTGATGCGGCTCGCCTAGGACGAACTGAACATCGCTTTTGGCGTCGGGGCAGAACGGCAGAAGCGTCTCCCCAAGTTTTGACCGGACCTGTGTCTCTAGCCTGCCAATAGCCTCGGCGGACATGCGATTGAGGCGTGCAACAAGCCGGCCATGCTTAGTGAAATTAAATGTCCACGAAAACCCGCTCGAACGACAGCGAATTTTGTGGTTTTGCTTGCCGCGCATGAGCACCAACATCGCCACTTTGAGTCCCTCACCATGCGCACCGGCCAGGTTTCCAGCACCAATCTTGCTAGTGCCACCCATGTCGAGATGCCAAGGATGGAGTGTAGCAGTTCGGTTCGTGATTTCAACGATACCCCCTTTGCCTTGAGCTTTGTAGTGTATGAAACCCAGCCATTCTTTCGGTTTCGAGTTCGGCCGAGGCACTTTATAAATAATTTCTGTGCATCCGTTCCCTATTCTGCTCTCGCATTCCACAACAAACTCTTTTTCAGGCAGTGCGAAGGAAGTGATTATGCCGTCGCGCCTGCGAACGATGGTCAGCTGTTGTACTGGGGGTTAATGTAATAGTGCTTGAGCTCACCAGTTCTGTACAATTTCACGGAAGGCTTCGCGTGGATCCCAATTGGTGTACGCCGCTCTGACCGAGAGCGAAATGGTCTGACGGTCAGGCAAAGAGTCGATGGTGGGAAAGTCAGAGTCACTGTCATCCCCAGATACAAAGCCGAGTCCGAGTCCCTGCATGTTAGCATCGAATGGCGCTGGAAGAGTCATCGTATGCAGCTATTTTTTGGGCACTAGCTGTGAGGGTGTTGTGCGTTGAAGGCGACTCGTAGTGGGAAGTGTGTGCACCCTATTGGCAGTTATAGAATCGCGATATGAGTCATTCTCCGCGTCCAGAGTTTTTTAATTAACAGTCCCAGGTCTGACAAAACTCAACATGAGCAAAAAGTGGCCGATTCGAGAGGTTATTTGACTGCGAGAAGTTGTTGCGGGTTTCTCACATCATAATTTTAGTGGGGTGTATTTTGGCTGCTGCGTAGAGAGCCAGAAATAGCAGTTTTGATTTACCCCGCCAATTAACAAAAACTAACGAAAAGCACTAGGTAGGTAGCAGTAGGTACACTTCCGCTCATTATTGCTGTCCTCTCGTACACTGTCTTCAAAAGAATATAGGCGCTAGTGAGACGCCTTGGGCGCTGTATTTTGGTGGGGCGCTGTCGATGGAAGACAGTTTGCTTGAGGACACAAATAATGCTTCACACTGTATGGAACATCGTATACTGTATTTCGCTGCGATCTCGTCATTTTCGGCTGATGACGTCTACTTGGTCGTCCCTTTGCCTCTATATTCACGCGCTCGCTGGTGCCTCTTACGTGGCATTCTGTTGGCCAGCTATGAGGTAGCTAGTGGCTCTCTGCAGCGTTCCGCTTAGTTAGTCTGTCTCACAAACACACCAGTGAGTCGCGCGCAAAATGGAGAAAAAGGGACAATGAACAAGTGAGAAGTGGCTGACATTTTTTGGTGCCTAGCTGAGTTTTGAGCGCCAAAGAAACCTTTGACAATCTAAGTGCTGCAATCTGGCCAGCCGCGCTTTTCTACTACAGTACCGGGACTGCCTTAAGCTCCTGTAGTTTGGTGTTCATGGAGTCAGTATCTACCACTAGCACAAAAATACTCATACTCTAATACCGGGCAAGAAGTATTATATAAAACCCTCGTAAGGGACCGACATCATTCAGTACTTATGCGAGAGATATCATCAATGCAACATGGAAGACGAATGCACAGTGATACGGGATGTTGACTTCGTGACATCCACAATCTTTGAAAAGGATGACTACTTAGAGGCGATTAAATCACTGGGACTTAAAGTGATGTTTTATGGGGCTGAACTTCTCGATTTATACCATGCCAGCACTCAAATGACCGTACGACCCCCAAACGACTGCGCATATATCGCGCTCGACCTAGCAGCCATCGACAGCAGCGAACCTCTACCAAGCGACTTGTATAGCCAAGGTTTTCCTTATTTAAATCTACTGTTGAAGAGCTTAAGGCCGTGGAATTGGTGCGGCGACAAACATGTGTTACATATACCGAGCTGCAACGTCGAGCTCAATATTGGTGCTTACAGCCTCCGTCGTTTGTCTTTTGAGGCAGACATTCCTGGCGATCATCAGCTCGTGGCAAACTGGCCCTATCGTTCAAAACTCGGCGTTAGGTATAAGACAGCCATATGTTTTGGACAGGACGATTCGCCTTTTGGCGTTGAGTGCATTGGGAGTGACGACGGCGTTCGATATGTCCGTAAGAAAGATATTCAATTGCGAAGCTTCAAATGGGTAAAGCCTGGACAGTGCCGGTGCCTCCTCGAAACCATTCTTTCAAAAGTTGAACCAACATACAGGAATCCCAGTCGCGGGCTTACGAAGGTCGACTCACCCTATGTTCAGAATGTTTTCGATGCTGCACCAGCAAGTGCCCGGAAAACCAGCCCTATGCTTTCAGACAACCTGAAAAAGAGACTACAAGACGCACCACTCGATATTCAAATGGAAATTGCGCAATCCTTGGATGAAGTATCACGCTCGCATCTGGGACGGGACAACTATCGCTCCCAGTTGCTCCCGACAGCGCAAGGTAGACATGCATGCGCCTGGAGGGCAGTGCTTCGAGACGACTTCAGCTATGGATTGCTCATGAAACGCGTCAGATCCAGGAGAAGCCCAGACGAAAATGCTTTTCTGCTAGGCCGCTGGGTACGTAATCTTTACTACGCCAACGGGAATGTATCAAACGAAGAACACCACGTTGTTCTGTCGTCGACACGAAATTTTAAGCTTCCACCAAGCAACAGAAAGATGTTTGATTTGTCTGGCCACGCTACTCTTCTTCGTCCATTTATTCAACTACATCTGAAAACAAAGTTAGAGTTCGGTCAACATACCATGGAAGTCAAAAACCTCGATGACTATGTAGAGAATAGTAATGGGGTGCTCAGTATTCCAATCTTGTATCTGGACGACGCAGAGTATTCACTACAGGATGTGCCAGTAGAGCACGATTCATGGGGTAATAATAAACGCTGCTACGGTTTTGTTGTCAAGGGTATCAACTTCATGCTGACGGAACGTCGTTTTTAAAAGATGGAGCCCTGGCATGAGCGAAGCAGCTGCTGCAACACACTTTCGGCGCGGGATGCAAGCACTTGACTCTGGAGTGCACAAGTAAAGCAAGCGGTCAATGAAAATGATTGGGATGACGCGCTGAATCAAGAAATGTACCGAAGAGATGTATGGGCAGATTGCCAAGGGCCAAGGCCTCCAACTGTCGAGGCTGGCCCGTCGTTGTCGCACTTCTATCAGGAGACAAACTTAGGGTAAAGAAAGACATAACTAAAAAATAGCTGGACCTTTTACGTAGCTGAACAACAATGTGATCTGCCATGTTTCATAACGGTATTGTTCATTCGGGAAATTTGCAGTTCATGCTATATTACCGCGGGCGCGGAGCACAAGTTTTCTTGCCAGTGCGGCAGGAACCAGAGCTTGGTCGACGCCTCCATGCAAACGTGCGCCGTTTTCTGATCCCGGCACCGGCGGTATCCAATGTACTGCAAGAATTGCGCCTAGATTGGCGGTCGCAAAGATAGAATAAGAGAGACCCTTTATGCTTTGAAAGAGCTTATTATCGCTCCCAACGTCCAAGAGCAAAAAAAGCTGCTTTGTACACCTGAATCTTATCGAGCCCTCCCTTACGCGCCAGTCTCCGAGAGAATTGCGCTTCCTAAACAAAAGATGCGCTGATGAGGTACCTGCAGGCGTTCGGTGCTCGATCCTATAGACGATTATTATTTCAGAGGCGGCTCCCTCGTTCTATTCTGGGACAAGTCCATTTGGTCTTGGAGCAGGCTCATGTCTAAGAACCAAAACTCGACACCGAAGAGGCAAAACTAGTCCAAAGGCCGCAATGAACAACATAGTATGCTGGTCTTGGAGCTCATACAAATCAGCCGCTTACCTGTAACAGATCATGCCACGGGAGTGTCGAGATGAAGCTGACCAAGCCAAAGCTCTACGTCATGTCTCATATCGCCAGTCCAGTGAAATGCTGGTGACAGAGAACATGCGCCTCAAAAGGCTATTAAGAGAGAATGGTGTTGCCTGGTCTGAAGTTTCCCGACAGCATATGCTTAAAAGAGGCGATACTAGCAGCAAAGTCGGCCTTGCGCGGTTCCCCATGGAAATACTCTTGCGTATCCTCGATTTTGCTATGACGAGCCCTCAACCCATCGTTGATCCTCTCTCGCCACTTTGTTCAGAGAATCTTTCCATTCTTGAAACGGGAAGACGAAACCAAATTGCGATCCACTTTCTAGCTACATGCCGCGCCATGCACGAGGAAGGCACGGCCTACCTGTGGCAGCGGAATGAGTTCGTTTTTACCTCGCCGCAAGCCCTACATCTTTTTGGGAATTTAGGAATGCGCTTCCGCTTATCAATCAAGCACGCCACACTGCGCATTATTGCTCGCTACTATGACGACACAGAGCGTCAACACACTCTTGAGGCTGAATATCACGCTGACCTGAACCAGAACCAGCCTCTCAAAGTGTTCAGACGCCCACGTTCGTCTCCATTAGTCCGCGGTGGGTTTCGATGCTATACATGGTCACAGATTGTTGATTTTCTTGCGGCATTGCGAGCGCCACTCGATTCGGCGCATGCAGACGACATAACGCATCGATCTCTGCTACTCCCAAACTTGACATCGCTACGGCTAGATTTGGTCAACTTTTCCACCGAGCTCGTACCACTCTCCGGTCCAGAGCTTCATGACATGGCGTCGCATCAGCTTGGGTGCCTGCTAAATGAACTACATGTGACCGGGTTGCCGTATGATGACAGCGGAGACAAGGCATACGTCGAACTCAGCGGACTGTTGAGAGACGAGGGTCTGTATCTATCCGGAAGCGCATCATTTTTGGCTCACGAAGAACATCTTCAAGTGCTATCTGGATCCAGATGGACCGCAAGAATTGTTCGAGCGTGGAGTGGCATGGATCGCGACATGGACTCTTTCGATTACGATTTTGACAACTCTTTCACCGGACTGCTTCACCCGCTCATGGGGGTCTTTCCAGCAGCCCCAGCTGAGCCAAATTGCCCTGTTTCCATCTGCATGGCGGGCACGACTCTCTGGAAACGTGTGCCGGTGGCTCGGGACAGTGAGGAGAGACAGTGGACAGAATTCTCGAGAGCAGGTGGTTATCCTCTACCAACCATCTTCTTGCATTACTAAAGGCGAAGTGGGGATGCTATATATGTAATATATCGCACTGCGAATGTTAATACCAATTCAAACGTTTTATTGTAAGTTTCTATAGGCGGTGCACTCGGGCAGCCTTTGACGCAACGTATCAGCTAACCACAAACTACAGGGTCAGTGTCACTATGGGCCAGATAAACATGTAGATCGTGGCCGACAAGCATGCCTGGGCGGCCGAATCTGGCCCCGAATATCTTGAGGGAGTAAACGCGGGGAACGAGGCGAAAAGCAGAACTAGCCTCAGCCCCATTCACCGCGCGGCGGGGCGAGCACAAAGTAACTTCAGTTATTGGTCATCGGGTAGCATATAAAATGGTTTGTTCTCGGTGTTTCCATGGTCCAGGCCTACTCTTACTACTTTCCAAACCATGCGCAACCTCTCCGAAACAAAGCTACCGCTACCCGTCTTCATCGCCCTCGCGGCATATGCGACCGCGACGACTGTGCCAGAGCACCATTACTATGGCGCTACCACACCTCTTCCCTTATCTTCTGTTCTCGTGCAGCGAGGTGGTGGATGTTTAAGTAGCACAAATTGCGCCAAGGGTGAGTGCTGCTCTCAGTTTGGCTATTGCGGTACCAGTGCAGAATATTGTGGTTCTGGTAGCGAAGACGAGAAAGAAGGCAATGACAGCGGTAATCGTGATCATCATATCCACGAGGACAGTGTCAATGGCTCCATCTTTCAATTTGGAGACGCCAGTCGATGTCATAGTATCTTGCGTGAGTATGGTGCCTGTGGTATAAGCACATATTTTCAAGATATTAAACCTGATGCCTCCTTTGTCGCCATGCCCGCCGCATTCTTCGATCAGCATGGCTCTTCCCAACATAACCAGCTCTGTGGCAAAATTATAACGGTTAAGCACAACGGTGTAACCAGAACGGCCATCGTGGCCGATCGTAACTATAGTAAAGATAATTCTATTGATATGTGCCTTGACCTTTGGACTGCTTTCGGCGGTCATGATAATGATGGCACCCTCATCCACGACATCACCTTCGATATTGCACTATAAACGTCGCGAGCTGCACGAGTCAGCATTTTGGGCTTGATGGTCAAGTCTGACGAACAGGAAACTAGCCTTACCGTACGTAATTGCCACTAGATACCTTCCGCTCACGCTTTGCCCGCTGAAAAACATGTTGTTGGCTTTTCTTGGCTGTTGGTCCCTATCTGGTAGTTTCAACTCCTTTTATAGTGCATGTGTTCGTATTTTGTGTTTGATGTACGTATTGTTGCTCACGCTACGGAATGGAGGGGTTGGCTCATCGAAACCACCAGCTACATCAAAGCCCCCAACTACATTACACAGCTGTTGGCCTAATTTAACAAGTGGTTGAACAAGACAAGATGCGCACAGTCTCCCTTTCGCTTGAACTACCCAACATTGTATATCCAGAGCACCCGAGCCGTAGTGGAATGTACGATGTCGTATTGCGAGAGCAAGAATGCTTCCAAAACATCTATCCTCGCTGAGTGTAAACCCCGGTTGTGACCGCATGATAACCTCTTTTACCAACTTTATGCACAAGGTCGCTCCTCCAATCGTGCCCCTGCCCGATCAGCTCGACCGCCGCCGGAAAGGTGTACTTCGGTTGCCATCCAAGCTCCTTCATAGCTTTTCTCGAATCGTACACTCTGTCTAGACGACGCAGATACTTCCAATTCTTCTCTGTGAATACATTATCGGCTGCGGGACAAACGCGCTGCATCACTGCTTGCGGGTCTTTGTCCAAGCCTATCAATGTTTCCTCGTCACAAGAAAACAAAGGCGGTGCACTGATAATGTACTTTCCCCACTTGATGCTCCTCGCCCTCTTCATGGCACAAACACAGGCAGCCACTGCGTCTGCGATATCCACCCGCCGATATGCCAACTCCAGCACCTTGAGGTTATCATCCTCCATAGCTGCGCGGCGGTCCTCGTCATCGTCTCTCTCGGGAAAGAAACGACTCAACTTCAAAACCAAGATAGGAAGGCCCGTTTGCTTCTGCATCAGAAAACACAAGTCTTCTGCCACAACTTTTGTTACGCCATATATATTTTTTGGCCGAGGTACCACAGACTCGTCGATCCACGTGGCAGGGGCACCAGGTGCCGGACTCAATGCCGCCCCGAAACTGCTAGTAGTGCTGATGAACACGAAACTGTCAATCTGAGACGCTAACTTCGCGGCTGCTTCGAGAAGAGTGAGTGTCCCAGAAACATTGGTGTCGACGAACTCTTGCTTGGCATGGGTTTCGACGTGGGGTTTGTGCAAAGTGGCGGCGTGAATGATATGCCTGNCCACTTGATGCTCCTCGCCCTCTTCATGGCACAAACACAGGCAGCCACTGCGTCTGCGATATCCACCCGCCGATATGCCAACTCCAGCACCTTGAGGTTATCATCCTCCATAGCTGCGCGGCGGTCCTCGTCATCGTCTCTCTCGGGAAAGAAACGACTCAACTTCAAAACCAAGATAGGAAGGCCCGTTTGCTTCTGCATCAGAAAACACAAGTCTTCTGCCACAACTTTTGTTACGCCATATATATTTTTTGGCCGAGGTACCACAGACTCGTCGATCCACGTGGCAGGGGCACCAGGTGCCGGACTCAATGCCGCCCCGAAACTGCTAGTAGTGCTGATGAACACGAAACTGTCAATCTGAGACGCTAACTTCGCGGCGGCTTCGAGAAGAGTGAGTGTCCCAGAAACATTGGTGTCGATGAACTCTTGCTTCGCATGGGTTTCGACGTGGGGTTTGTGCAAAGTGGCGGCGTGAATGATATGCCTGATGTGGCTGTCGCACAGGATGGATGAGATGAAATCCATTGACGTGATGCTGCCGATCCGGTTCGTTGTTGCGGACGGCAGGATGTCGATGCCAAACGGCTTGAAGCCAAGCGACGGCAAGCTCAGCATTAGCGCTGTGCCGAGATGGCCAGACGAGCCAGTGACAAGCACGTCGTATGTCTTGTCCATCGCAAGGTCAAGTAGCGATGCGGCAGTGCTTCCCGAGCAGCATGCAAGAGGATGGACTTGATTCAAGTTCAATTCATGACTTGCCATAAATATTGGTGCTCCAGCAGGATTTCTTGCCACCCCAGCAGTAAATAACCGACCGCAAATCATGTACATCCGAAAAAAGCCTCTGGGCAGAAGGAGGGGCGTGTTAAAAAGCGCATGATTGATCACGAGCCGCCAGAGTACGCTGCGGAGCCATTATCGACCCCCAAAAAGCTGCGAGGTTTGCGCGACGTGGATAGTTACGTGATAGAAATATATTGAGCCTGATGTTTCATCAACACGCACATTTATTAAACACATCGAATATTGCCTCCTCGCGCCCACAGCATTTGATTCCTCACATCAGCAATTTCTGCAGACCACGCGAGCGCACGCCTAGCAACCTCCACTTTCCATCCCACTATCATCATGACGCGGTCACAGAAAATGGTCATTGTCGGTGCCGGCCCGGTCGGGGCTTTAGCTGCGCTGTATGCGGCTCAGCGAGGCTACGTCGTCGAGGTCTACGAGCTACGCCCAGGTATGTACTGGCATTCAAGTTCGATTGCAGTCAATAAAATATCACCTTGACTCAACTCCTGACAATACACATATCTTCGGGATTCTGCTGCTGGCCCTCCCAGCACCGGGCAGTCCATCAACCTTGCCATTTCGGAGCGCGGCATGAACGCCTTGCGTCACGCGTGGCATCCAGAGCTTCTCCAGCGTGTCGTTGATGCCTCTGTGCCTATGCGAGGCAGAATGATTCACGGGAAAAACGCGTCTGGGGGACTCTTTGAATTTCCACAAGATTTTGACGCCCTCGGGCGAGTAGGTGGCTACCTGTTGCAACGATGATATGTACCTCCGAGCTAATTCCCAGGTGCGACAGACCAACCTTGCCATTGATAGGGCAGCGCTAATCGCCGCGCTTCTGGACTCCCTCGATAGACTTCCCAACGTCAAGCTGTTCTTCAACCATAAGCTCGTCAGTGCCGATTTTCACAGCGGAACGGCCATGGTTGAGGACAGAGACTGGCTTTCCCAAGCCACGAAGATCAGATTCGACATTATGCTCGGCGCTGATGGCGCGCACTCTGCTGTCCGCTGCAACATGATGAAGATCTCTCGCATGGATTACCAGCACGATTATCTTGATGTGCTCTGGTGCGAGTTCCGCATGAAGCCTGGCAAGGTACGAGCCGGCGGATCGTGCGCGTGGAAGATCTCACCGGACCATCTGCACATCTGGCCCGCGGGAGATTCCATGTTTATCGCCATCCCCAACAAGGTAACGCCATCTGACAGCTCATCACTAGTAACAACGTCGTATTTTGTCGCTGACTGGCCCAGGACGGTTCATTTACCTGCACCCTCTTCATGCCGGCGGGCCGCTTCGCTACGTTGGAAGCCGACGAGTCCCAGGTTCCTCAGTTTTTCGACATACACTTTCCAGGCGTCCGGGATCACATTTCTGACACGTCTTTGATTCGGTCATTGAGCGAGAGCCCGCACCAGTCGCTGATCAGCATCAAGTGTAAGCCGTACCATTTTCGGTCGTGTGGCGTCATCCTCGGGGACGCGGCGCACGCGATGGCTCCTTTCTATGGCCAGGGCATGAACGCGGGCATGGAAGATGTCCGCGTTCTGTTTTCCGTGCTGGATAAGCACACGCAGGAAACCCAGGCAGTTAGTCGCGGGAGAAAAGGTGACTCGTCTGCCGAGGCTGCGAAGTCTCGTAGACAGGCACTAGCAGAGTATTCCTCCAGCCGCTGGAAAGATGCCTACGCCATCAACGACCTGGCGATGCAGAACTACCTGGAAATGCGAACATCCCGGACCTTGATTTATAGACTCCGCAAAGCGCTGGAGGAATTTCTGCACGTTCGTTTTCCATCTCTCGGATGGCAGACAAGGTATTCACGGGTCGTGTTCAGCAACGAGCCGTATGCCGAGTGCATGCGCAGGAGCGACAGACAGGGTCGCCTGCTGAGCATTTTCACGGGGCTTGCCGCCTGTCCTTTCGTTGCTGCTGGGGTGTATTTCGCCTACGCTTGCGCTCGCAGCTCGACAAAGTTATGCGGGGCTGTTCACACTCTCTGGCAGTGGTCTGGCTTAGGTTTTGGGGTCCTGCAATGAGTACGCCACTCCGCGCATAGATGTAGTCTTACATAACTAAATACGAATATTTCCTTTTCGCCAACAAAAACCAAGACAAATATCTTGGCAGCCAATATTACGGCGATAGAACCCGAGATCTATCCAGACTACCGTGGCAAGTACATGACGGGCTACAGCACCACAAAGAGAGGGCAGACCCGGACCGAAACAGCGGCCCACCCACCTGATGTCGCTCGTCTGTCGCATTTTACGGGGAAGAGATAGTTCTATGGCTGCTAGCATGCTACGAGGGATACATTGTTTTATTGACGAACTCTGCGCCGTTGAAGGTCCACTCCGCGAATGGATGGTGCTCCTCATTCGATTGCAGAACACAGACATCCTCGCGCCCATTGAGCGTCGCCGTCGTCATTGTGAAAACCCGATCATCTGACAGCCCCTTGGCCGCGGCCACAAAGGCATCGAAGTCTCGCAGCACCACGCCGTTGATCTTCGTGATGAATGTTTTCTTTGGTAAGGAATACAGCGCTGCAGTTGACCCTGCCCGCACATCCGTGATATAGACATCGCGAGCATCATGAGCCTTGTCAGGGCCCAGCCAGTGGCGGACGGCGAGAGGCGTGGGCTGAATGTAAGCGCCACAAAACTCAACACATCGAGTTGTTTCCAGGTCATCCACTCGAATACTCTTCAACCCGAGATCCTGCGCTGCGCCTTGCCGCCACAATTTTACAGTTATGCTGCGAGGTTCGCTCACCTCAAAATCTGCCCAGCACGCAGGCAACGTATTGTCTAACGCCAACACGACATCACCCTCCTTCAGCTGGGGGGTAAACGTCCGTTTGACCATGAATATGCTAGAAGTGCAGGTCGATTCTGCTACAGATCGGAGAAAGTCCTCCGGTACGTCCATGATCCTCGCTTGACGCGTCGAGATGACCTCCATCTCGGCGGGCATCACGTGCAGGTCGGGAATGGAATGGCGTGCGAAGCGTGTTAGCACCTTGGACAAGCTCGCCGCTGTCAGGCCGCCTATGCCGGGCATCCAGATTGCCTGGACCACTCCGTCCGAGCCCACAATTACACCGTCTGCGTGCTGCACCTCGGACGATACCCCGATCCCGAGCAGATCTGCATTGACCGGCTGGCATCGGAAGGACGGCGTGGTCGGGCTCAGCGCCGGGCGCGTGAGCACGACCGACCGTTGCACGGCGTCACCCCGCAGCAGCTGCTCCGGCCCGCTAAAGTAGAGGAGGCTAGACTCGGAGCCACTGGGCAGCCGGCGCTCGTCGAGCGTGACGCCGTCGACACCGCTCGGCGCCGATGAGACGTCATATTTAATGATCGCATAGCAGTGGTGCGCGTGCAGAAACACGCACCGCGCCGCCGCCTCGGCAGATGACCCGAACGTTATTCTGAGATAGCACGCCTTGTGCGGCACGACCTTACGGGAGACGACGGCAAGCCCTGCCTCGGCGTCAACGATCACGCCCATCCCTCGGGCCAGCGTGGGCGGATAGCCGTCCAGGGAGAGATACGCCCGGCTCTCGACGTGGACCAAGTTGGCTACGAGGGCCGGGAAGTGCGCGTGAGGCGGGATTCTGTTCATGTAGTCGAGGCTTGTCGACGGCGGCGGCAGCGGGCGCAGATGCATGGTGGCGCTGCGCCAGAGACCCGTCGCCTCGTCCTCGGAGAAAACCTTGATGCCGCTCGGAGCACAGAGCGTAAGAACGGAAGCGCTGCGTCTATAAAGGCTCTCGAGGCGTGCGTACGTCACCACGACTCTCTGGCCCTTGTGAAACACGATCAATTGATCCAAA
>LNDK02000096.1:0-22687 GCA_001455915.2 Samsoniella hepiali | reverse complement strand
ATAGCTTTAATAAGTGCTAAATAAGCTAAGTAGTTATTAAAGATACTATTAAAATTCTCTAGGTTACCTTTAAAGGTATTAAGAGATAGATTATAAAAGGTTATATAAAGCCTAAAGTACTAAATTTTAGTACTATAGTAATACTATTATATAAGGAGGTTATAAGCTTATTTAAGCTTTATATACTAGTTAATTATAGAGATTAGGTCTTTTAAATAGTTATTCTTTATAAGGAGAAGTAATATAGTTTACTTAGAGTTATTAAATTACTATAATATAACTAGGTTATTAATAAACTTAACTATATTTAAGGCTTAAAGTTAGATTATTAAGGCTTATTATTATTAATTAAAGTTATTAGGACCCTTAAGTTTTTAGTTAAGTTAAAAGCCTTAAATTAACTTAGTAAGTTTCTTAGCTATTACTTAGTTAATTTAATTACTTAATATTAGGTTATTTAATANTAAAAAAAAGCATATATATTTAGTTACTAAAGTTTTTACTAAAAAGTATTTACTAGATAAGGATAAGAAGGGCTAGTTAAAAAAGAAATTATAAGATAAATAGAAAGCTATTATATACTAATATAATTTCTAGGAGTAACTAGCGACCTATTATAAGGGTACTAGTGTATTACTACTACTGCCCATAGAATTTTAGAACGAGTAGTAGGTTTACCTATCACTAAAAATAACTATATAGGCTAACTTATATAGTATATGATAACTTAAAAGCGAGGATAGGGCTATACTATTCGCGAGTATTATAGTGAGGCATCTAAACTTAGAATATAATATTATAGCTCTCATAGATATTTTATTATACTTTTTCTATAATAAAACCTTACTAGAGTGGATAATACTTTTGGAAAATTTGCCTAAAGCGGATATTATTACAAAAGGACTACCTAAACTACTTAATTGTGTCGAGATTACTTCTCAGTTTGTGGTTAATGGTGGAGACACAGTAATGCTTCCTAATGAATAGCCGCTAAATTCACTTCTTGATTTAAGCGTGTGCGAGTACGAATATTTAGAAGATAATTTTACGGAATGTACGCTATCGCTTGCTCATGACCTAGGATTTATACCTCCTAGCTCAGATGTTGTGCTGGAAGGGCTGGGGTTTGATGGCGTTGTTATAAGCGGTGTGGATGAGAGCTTGCATGCGGACTTGTATATGGAAATGTTAATGAGTTCTGATGAGTTCCAGCTGTTTGGTTAATAGTACTTTTAATGGATGAATACTCACCACACATGACAATGCTTTCGCTTTTGGGTGGACTGGAGAGTGACACGCTGCCACTTCAAACGCTGGCTCCGTAGCTCTGAGATGGCGGACATGGGCGCCACGGTACTAAAGCATGCCCACAACACCTGCCTTCGCCGAGTTGTCCACGATACTAGTACTAGATGTAGAAATAAAGCGTTTGAGATAGCGCGAGTATTATAATATTCTGTGTCTGTGAATTGCAGTTTAGTATTTGTTAAGGCGCGAGGTTGCACTAGAAGATGGTGCTGGTGCGTGGCTGGCGCGGCGGACCCGGGGCGTAGTGTTGGTTACACAACCTTGTCTGTGGTGGCTACCCGCACTGGCAATTAGTATATAAATGGTGTATCCCCTGTCCTTTCTGCTGACTTTATCTCTCCTTGTTAATATTAGTAATGTATGAGTCTACGCTTCTCTACTCTATTGCATTTGGTGCTTTCTTTGGCCTGCTGGTCCTCCGCCAGCCTGTTTATATTGTCGCGCGTGCACTTTGTCTATCTGCATTGTAGCTTAGGCTATCGCCCTTCCTTGTCATAGGAAGATATCTTTCTATCTACCTCATCTACCTGACCGTACTTAATTGGCGAAAATTTATTGAACGTTGGAGTTGTGCTGATAGCTTGTTGCTGCTGGCCTATGTTTTGGCAATGGGGGTCTGCGTTGTGATTCCTCTCCTAGATATAGATTAGGTTGTCACTCGCACCGGAACGCTCTCGGTGATAAATTTGCTATTTTGTTTTGTAAGCCCATATCTGGGCATGTTGGCAGACGTTCTGCACATTTTACTGCATTCCTGCCGTCGCCTCCATGCGTCTTTAGGGACTCTGGCTTTCGTACTGGCGGTGCTTCACGTGGTCGTAGGCGGGATCACCATAAGAGGGCTTAATTTGCAAACACCAAAGAACATATTCGCACTAGTGGTTAGTAGATGCGTCCAACTTAAGAAGGTGCTAATACTTAGGCTCGTAGGCCATTTTGCTTCTATGCGCCTAGATTATACCGCTGATTCTAAGAAATATCTGGTTTGAAGTAGCCTTGCGCTTACACTAGATATTGGCCATTGCTTTTCTATACGCTCTCTGGCGCTATATTAGATCCAGCTAACTCCTCCTAGGCTTATACGTGATTATAGGCGGCGCTATATTACTTATAAGCTCTGTTATCTTACTTGGCTATGTTATCTATCGCAATGGCTTGAGTCTCTCCCTGGCTTAGATGTCGTTTGTCAAGGGTACGACTCAAATCCGGCTATATCTGTCTCGCCCTCTTAAAGTAAAAGTAGGATAGTACATCGATCTTTGGGTTCTATCTGTGAGCCTGTGGTCTTTTGTGCAAACGCACCCCTTTGTCGTTACATCCTGGTCTAAGGAGCCATAGAAGTATTTGGACCTATTTATAGAGCCTCGTCGCGGCTTTACTCGAAATCTTTTGAAGCTGTCGGAATATGGCTTAATAATAAGCATGGCTTGGTTTAGCGGACGCCATGGAAAGCCAACTCTAGTTAGCTAATATGAAAATGTTGTTATACTGGCTACTGAGTCTGGAATTGCCGCTCACTTGCCCTATCTAAAGAAGATGACGCATAATTAACGCAGCCATGTGATTCCAGTTCGCCGGGTTTATCTTATATAGCAAATGGAGCGAAGAGGTACACAGCCATCATTCATCAAGATTCAGTCACTAACATGCTATAGATGTAGGAATTGCCACGCAAAAGTTGCTAAATGAAGCTCTCGCCGAAGATAAGCTTAATGGACAATACGTACGTACCTAAATGTATTCATTAGATCACACGCTTATACTATGAGGCAGAATCTGCGCATATCTATTTATATTATAGCCGAAAGTATAAAAGAAATGGATTTTGGTAGTAGATCTATAGCGTATTAAGGCCTAATACCGCTCGCCGATGTCTTATCCTCAGAGCTAAAATAATGATGACGCGGAAGTAAGACGGTTATTTTAGGTACATACTCCCATTATAAGAAAAAAACGATGACTAATTTGAGAAGTCTCTATGTGCGGTGCTATGTAGGACGCCTTAATTGACGTAATGTGACGTCAGTAGTACCGTAGTATAGATGTTAGGTACGTGAAATACTAGCCGTGATATAGTCGCGGCGTTATGTGTAGTCTTTTAGTTCTAGAATATGTAATCTGTCTTTATTTTTCCTATGTGCTGTTACTCCCTAGTAATAGCTAGATTTCTAAGAGTCCACGCTGCCCATCTCTCCTACCACTATTGCTAGAAATCTGTATCTAAGGCCCACATATATATTTATGAAGCAAATTAGGCCTATGAGCCGACTCTTATGCTAAGGAAGCTTTAGTAAGGCGTTCTATAATAGTTAATATAATCTTAGTCTTGTAAACTAAAAAAAACCTATGTGTCTTACTTTAGTAATGGTGCTTAATTTGGATGCTATTTGTGTGGCGGAGAGAAAATCGAATGCTAATGGGAATCGCTGGGGCTTATCTAGGCCCACAATCCCATCATCCCGGGCCTAGCTATGAGCAAGGTACATGATAATTTCCCCCATAGCCTTGACATGTTAGTATCTCCTGGCCGACAGTTTAATGTGTTCCTAGTTCCCTGTCTAGATTAGTAGGGAAGATTGTTCTATGACTTAAGTGTGGCTTATATATCTTAACATTGCCAAATAAGTCTACTAATACGTTGGAATAGGTAAGACTTGAGTGCTTGAGACCATTTTATTCTAAATATAGAAGACCATTAACGATCTGCGCGAGATTAGTAGCGAATTGGTTTAATCGCAGACAAGGAGCATACCTGTCCCACCACCGACGCTAGTCGTACATCATTTAGAAGAGGATTGCCTACTATTTCACATAGTGCGAGGGGTATGAATTCAAAAGACACAAGGTATCCCTTATCTATGGGGAGAAACTCTTTGACATTAACAAACCGATTGTGCTGAATTCTGCGTATTGCTTGTATCTGGCTTTCTGCCCTAGGGCCGGTAAAAGTCTTGATAATCACGACTGATTGCCTGTCTGGATGAGATCGGTCCTCTTCTACTACGGTGAAATAGTCACTCTCCCCAAGCTAGAGGTCAAAAAGTCGTTAGTAGGTGGCCTGTGGTACTTTAACAGCCACTAGCGCAGTGGTGATCAAGCCGTCGTTTTGCTTTGTAGGTAGGCGATTGTCTGTTGGCGTAGGTGGATATAGTTTTTTTTTAAGTCACTTGGGGGCAGGCGGGACTCCGGTCGGCCTGTTGTGGTTTATAACTGTTGTATCATCTGCGAAAGGTATATCTTGTGCCTTCACATCTTGCAGTTTAATCTCTGAGCCTCGGATTTTATTGTAGTGCACACTCATTGCAACTCGAAGCTTGCTGTGTTGGATAAAATACAATAGCTTGCCACGCAGACTAGGTGTGGGTACCATGTATTTATACTAACTGGTGGGGAACTGTGAAGGTTATGGCACCTAAACTATTTATAGTATGAGTATAAGATGACTCTTTTCTACCGGACAATTTATATCCTTTTTCTCTTAGAGTTACCGAATGCTGTAAACTATTCTATAGTATGGCTCGGAGTGGATTTTAGGCGGTATTGCACTGTATATGTGTGGAGAAAAGCCTTAAGCTTGCTGGGACGGCGGAGGTTTAACTTAGCATTCTAGACTTTCTGAACTTAAATAACGCAAATAGTAATAACGTAAAGCAATTAATTAGGCTGTTTAAAAACTAACGTGGTTATAGCCTAGCGGAATGACAACATCGCATACTAGCAGTCATTAACGCGGTAGATTTACATAGAGTACTAGATGCCTCCGGGTTTAGTCGCGAATTGCTTCTGTTATGCGGTAGTAGGCCTCCTAGGCTAAACTTCCCGTCCGGATTTTGTATATAATGTTTGCGTGGGTGTGATAGGGTCGAAGCTTCTGGGGAAGTGTCTTGGTCGGCAGATCCGCATTAGGTCGTCGACCTCTATATCTTAGGTTTATGGCAGACGTAGTTAATATTACACTTGACCTAACCTAAGGAAGATATTAGTGATGAAGCGAAAAGAGATCTAATAGAAGAATACTCGAACGAGAAGAAGCTAGGTAATGGCATATTTTTCCTTAAGATACGGGAATACTAGGGTATGTTCGGAGAGCACAATGAATACCTTAAATAGAAATGGTGGGCATGTCTTGGTGCGATAATAGACTCGGTCTATAGAAAGAACCAGCTTAAGAGGCTCTTTGAATATGATGAGTTTACACCGGCATTTAACGCCTTCCACCATTTGCCAGCTCTATACTGTGGGTTGTGGCTAAGCGTTATTAATAAAATGATCGCCATGAGATGCTACGAAGTAAGTTCGGATCATAACTTTTTCTATTGCTAGACTAACGGACAGGAATTGCTATTATACCTGCGCTTTATTAAAGATTTCTGGTATAATGTCTTTGATAAGGATGAAGCTGCGATGGAGAAACTCGATGAAGACACCGTTTACGAGATTTAGTTCACCTTACCCGGCGCATGCGAACGGCAGGCCCGTCATCTGTATGTGAAAGTCAATAGTGGCTAGATATTTAGTGCATTTAGCAACACGGAGAGAAATAGAATCTAGTTGCGACTTTGTTTAGCCACCGAAGACTGCTTGGTGCCTTCGCTGCTCGCCTTCTTCGAGAACCTCAAGTACCTATAGCCTGTAGTGGTCTATATGTGACGGCTCGTCCACCTAGAGAAGGGAGAATCTATATGATGTGCCTTGGAGAAGGCATTCTCTCCGGATGATGGCGACGAGTGCATCATGTAGACCTCTTTGACATCTTTCACGACGATTCCGATTAGTGCCGCAGATTGCTTTGACATTACGTACTGATAGTTGTGGCTCTATGCCCTACGCGAGTAGCGGGATATGCTAATGAAACGCAAAGAAAAACTGGCGACGGCAAAGACAGGATAGGCTAATGAGGTTATGGTATTTCGATTCGTACGTCTAGTGTAAAAGCTCGGTTTTAAATTAGATGAGATTAAGGCTTTAGTGTAAATGAACCCGGACTAAGAGATTACGCGTTGACTGCTGACAATAGCCAGAAAACCAGAGGAATTCGAATTCGACAATATTAACGCCAGTATCGATACTATCGCGGATGTGCTAGCCATGGCACGGCTAATCTCCGCGTAGCTATTAATGGAGGATAATGAAATTGATTCTGTCGAGAAACCACTAGCCCTATGCGGCCAACCCCATATAGCGGACTATGCTCGGGATAAAAAGGATATGTTCCTAGATAAGCTTTATAGGCTAATGCTGAGACCTCGTTTGCGTTTGATATCCATCTTTATTTAGCAATTAGTATACTTTGCCCTCTTCGGCCAAGACCTTGGCATTTCTGTGGCCGGTCTAGAATTAACGGAAGACACGCACATGCTTGACCATAGTAGTAGCCACGAGTAACGTTTGCCACTGAACGTCGTAGAGTGGCGAATAAGCGCCTAAAGAAGCACGGAAGAGTAAGAAGTGAGGCTGGCACAGCTGGCGGCAATAGAACGATAGCTTTCTCGACACGTTGAGCAGCTAAAAAGCAACACGGCGCTCCAAGAGAGGAGAATTCAAACACTTAAAAGTGAAGAGCAGGAGGCGCTATGAATGCTCGGCGGTCTATAATGAACAGAGACCGAGTAGACGCTTCGTCTGGAGGCTCTCTAGGCGGATGAGCAGAACCGACAAAGCGAAATAGTTGTGCTGGAATAAAGGCGAGATAACCTTAGCGACTAAATCCAACTCGATCTCCTAGGTCCCGGCGAGAAAGAGAGACCATCCACTATTGAGCGAGATGGCGCATTCCCTGATCATCACGCCTCTTTGCGACCGGAGTAGGTATCGCTGGTTGAAGACTTGGTGGCAAAAGAAGAAAGGCTGCGGGCTGTGGTGGAGTAGCTGACCCTGCAAATGGCCTAACTTGACGAGGAGAAGGTGGGCAAAGTGGCGTCTATAGTAGTAGTGGAAGAGAAGCATAGGTCCACGATCAATCAACTCGTTGCCGAAGAGGTAGCGCTACGAAACTAGATCGACTAGTTGAAGACATACCTAGCGCAACTTAAAGCCAGACTTAATGATAGCATAGGATGGACGACGGAGTTGGAGGAAGAGCGGAGTGCATCGGTTGGAAGGAGGTCGCCTTCCCCACTACCAGCGCTAAGCAGCTACCTACCCGGGACTGCAACTAACGAAGGTTTGGTGACACTAGAAATATATGGAGGCACAGCTGGGCGGCAAATGAAAGGCATCGATTTGGAGCACGTGGTGCAAGAAGGTTTGTATACCTATGATGAGATTTCCGATTCCGCAAGTACCTAATTGGGTCAAACTGTGCGCTACCGGTCACTTTCGCAAGATGGTCTTTAACTCGAGGGGGAAACGCATCTGGTGGTAGAATATAGCTCGTAGGTAAGTTTATCATCACACCATCTTGGGTGGCGCAAGGTCTAAATATTATAGATTTCCTCTTAGGGGGCAGAAATAGTGTGTATAGATTTCAAGCTTTTAATAGACGGAGAGTGGAAGACCTAGTAGAGCGTAGTGGTAGATCCCGCTGAGCCGTCAGCTGTGCAGCGGCAGGTAGCTAAGTATATGCGGAATGGGATGGGTATTTTTAATAGTGAGAATCAAATGCTTTGTCCGTAGAACTGCTTTGGGCGAGTAATAGGCGACGGAACACGGGCTATTTATCTACTACCGGAGTGGAATGCGATTAAGAGCAGAGAAGCGGTATGGCGACCGCGAAAATGCAACCGAACACATTGACAAGTATATGCTAGCCCCGTATACATGACTACCGGATGCTGGGAGCCGTTGTATGCTAGGTCTTTTACATGCTAGGATACAAGTAGGGCTAGAATGAAATAAGTGCTGTATATGTCGTGCTAGGAGCGTATGGGTGCTAATCAGTGTATGCCATGGTGTGTATGCTAGCTTCTACTGAATGCTGGGCATAGAGCGGATCTATCATCTCTGTGCTAGGCTGCTGCAGGTGCTAGGGGAAGTGTGTCAGCATCTACAGAGGTATAGCCCACCAGTGCTGGCCTCTATTCTGTGCCAGCACAGAAGCTTGGTTAGCGTGGCCTGTGGATACCGTAGAGCCACGAACCGCCACAGAGGACAGCGCCTCGTCGAGGCTGGCCAGGCGATACTCTTGGCGGGCCAGTACCTATAAATAAATGTGCAATTTGTGCAGCAGGGTCAAATTAAGCCTATCGTGAAGATTAACTACGCTACCGACGAGGCTAGAGCAACGTGACTGTGATTGACCTGCGCCGCTTCACATCTCGCCCTTGTGCTATAGACCATTGTACTGGCCCGACTGTGGCGCTGATTCGCATTACAATTCGCTTCGCGCAGACTCTTGCTTGTGCGTGTTCAAGAAGAATAGAAGGACAGTACAGACGATGGAGAGACTTGGGGTTGACCAGCGCGGAACATCAGTCGCCAAATTTGGTGTAGGCGAGGGATGGCTAATAGCAGCAGTTTGCAGCTCCCACATTGCGTATCGACTTTTCACTAAGACTGCGGTGCAAGTATCCCATATGGCGGCAAAATAGCAACACTTCGCGTAAAAATTTGGTACGTTGTCGAAAATCCGGTACGGCAGCTACCTCACTGACGCCCAGTACGGTGCGATTTTGCCTGTCTAGCTGGCTTGTCAAATCGCTCGGAGACACTTGCCAGACGTTTTGCTCGGCTTTTTGCTAGCTTGTCCTCGCGCTCTTGCACCAATTCCGGGGCAGCTTCTCTGATTTCATCAAGTGCCTGCCATGTCGTGTTCATTGACGTGCTGTCGAAACCTGTCCATTGCACAAGTGCCCCCGTTTGCCTCTTATCATCAAGATTCTAAATGCCTCGTGCTTGCCTGTCAGATCAACAGGCCGGTGAATGGTTTTCCAAAGCCCGAGAAGGCCTTTTTCGTTGTCGTGTAGTTTGGCGTGGGGATATTGCCAGGTTTTTCATCATGCGTGAGACGCTGCTGCCTTCCGAGTCCCTGCAGCAAGAGCCATTGATCTCCCCCACAAAGGCGTCTGTTTCGTGACGTAGAATGAAATGAAGATCACAAAACTGATATAAAATAATTCTGTAATGCCCTGTGCTCCCGGAGACTTGGTTTACTGTGTATGCTTTCTTAAACTCGTGTCCATATCCCCGGAAGTCATGTGGCCTAATGAACTCCTGCGTTATAGCTTTGTCACGGCACAGTATTGTGGTGTTTTGTATGACCTTAATGTTGATGGTGAAAGCTTCAGGCTTATACTCATTTAACTCCGGACTAATAAATGAAAGTAATTTACGGATATTGTTTCTATCGCTAATTATATTGGCGGAGCTAATATTAACTAAATCATTTTCGGCATAGAGAGAACGAAATAAAGGCTTAAGAGGACTATCCGGATGGCGAGTAGCATTCTGGGCTATGTAAGTAAGGCTAGAATCTTTTGTAATTTGCTAAGGAGCCTCTAGGGCGTCCTAGCGTGCTGGATTACCAGGCATAACAATCGTTAGTGTAGTTGCCTTAATCTAGTTGTACGTTAATAGGTGCTTTATATCTGTTATAGTAGCCTTACTAGACATAATAACTCCGTCGAGCTAAGAATGTGATATCTGACCATGGCCACTTAAGTATTGGTTTTGGTCTAACATGTATTCGACAAATACTCTTATATATGGATTGGGCTGAAATATAAGGGTAGGTGGATGTTATAGTCACCTCCATAAAGACGGTAGTAGTAGCTAAAAATAAGCAAATAACCGCTGAATGTAGCTGAAGAAGCTGAAATCCTATACGGGCTACCACTTCGCTAGCACATCACTACTAACAGACATTTTGTGGTTTACCAGCAATAGCCCAATCATAGTCAGACACGAGTTAATGCATATGTATGTCTAAGGCTCTGCTAACGGAACTACCAGCCGTCGGTACGTCCGATTGGAGAAGACGAGGAAGAAGTGAATGTAATCGCTCCCCATTTAGGAGACATATTACTATAATGAATCGCTAAGTATGGCTAATTGAACTAGGTGCTGCTGTAATGTTGTGTTGTTGGGTTGTTGTACGGTCGTGCTTGCTGGGCTGCCTGTGGAAGGCTTCCGCCGCTGAAATATAGCTCGGCAAAGATCCTATCATTTCTGATTGCACATAAGCGCTTGAAAGAGGGGGGTTGGATTCATTTCTCTGCAGCGTGAAACTTTTACGATGAATGCCACGAATGAACACATGGCTGACGTATTGGCAGGGGTGGTCATGGATGATGTCCAGTCGTGGACGGGAAATGTAAACGGGGGCGCCTAGCAAACCTTTCCACCAATAGTCAGTAAGGTTAACTAGCTAGTTTTTGTCAATGTCGGAAGTAGGTAGTTACCAGCCTCATTCCCGCGTTCGTTCCCGTACTCACTCGCCGGCCCTTGGCACTTTCAACGGCCTGCGCCTGGCTTTTGGCACCAGAGAGTGGAGACCCGCCGCGACGACTGCCCGGTTCAACCCTCCTCCATATACCCGGCAGAGGCGTCGCGTCAGCGGCAGAGAACGAAGAGCCAAAGAAAAAAAGAAAGAAAAAACCNCTGTGTATGCTTTCTTAAACTCGTGTCCATATCCCCGGAAGTCATGTGGCCTAATGAACTCCTGCGTTATAGCTTTGTCACGGCACAGTATTGTGGTGTTTTGTATGACCTTAATGTTGATGGTGAAAGCTTCAGGCTTATACTCATTTAACTCCGGACTAATAAATGAAAGTAATTTACGGATATTGTTTCTATCGCTAATTATATTGGCGGAGCTAATATTAACTAAATCATTTTCGGCATAGAGAGAACGAAATAAAGGCTTAAGAGGACTATCCGGATGGCGAGTAGCATTCTGGGCTATGTAAGTAAGGCTAGAATCTTTTGTAATTTGCTAAGGAGCCTCTAGGGCGTCCTAGCGTGCTGGATTACCAGGCATAACAATCGTTAGTGTAGTTGCCTTAATCTAGTTGTACGTTAATAGGTGCTTTATATCTGTTATAGTAGCCTTACTAGACATAATAACTCCGTCGAGCTAAGAATGTGATATCTGACCATGGCCACTTAAGTATTGGTTTTGGTCTAACATGTATTCGACAAATACTCTTATATATGGATTGGGCTGAAATATAAGGGTAGGTGGATGTTATAGTCACCTCCATAAAGACGGTAGTAGTAGCTAAAAATAAGCAAATAACCGCTGAATGTAGCTGAAGAAGCTGAAATCCTATACGGGCTACCACTTCGCTAGCACATCACTACTAACAGACATTTTGTGGTTTACCAGCAATAGCCCAATCATAGTCAGACACGAGTTAATGCATATGTATGTCTAAGGCTCTGCTAACGGAACTACCAGCCGTCGGTACGTCCGATTGGAGAAGACGAGGAAGAAGTGAATGTAATCGCTCCCCATTTAGGAGACATATTACTATAATGAATCGCTAAGTATGGCTAATTGAACTAGGTGCTGCTGTAATGTTGTGTTGTTGGGTTGTTGTACGGTCGTGCTTGCTGGGCTGCCTGTGGAAGGCTTCCGCCGCTGAAATATAGCTCGGCAAAGATCCTATCATTTCTGATTGCACATAAGCGCTTGAAAGAGGGGGGTTGGATTCATTTCTCTGCAGCGTGAAACTTTTACGATGAATGCCACGAATGAACACATGGCTGACGTATTGGCAGGGGTGGTCATGGATGATGTCCAGTCGTGGACGGGAAATGTAAACGGGGGCGCCTAGCAAACCTTTCCACCAATAGTCAGTAAGGTTAACTAGCTAGTTTTTGTCAATGTCGGAAGTAGGTAGTTACCAGCCTCATTCCCGCGTTCGTTCCCGTACTCACTCGCCGGCCCTTGGCACTTTCAACGGCCTGCGCCTGGCTTTTGGCACCAGAGAGTGGAGACCCGCCGCGACGACTGCCCGGTTCAACCCTCCTCCATATACCCGGCAGAGGCGTCGCGTCAGCGGCAGAGAACGAAGAGCCAAAGAAAAAAAGAAAGAAAAAACCCCCCCTGCTTGAGCTTAAGCAAATGACGAACAGTTTTGCGTCTGGGCGAAAACCAATTGTCATGAGTATGACGATAAAATGGGGCCGCTTCTACTGTACATGTACAACATCATGCTCTGACAGAGCCTGGCCGGCGTTTACGGCTTCCTGCCGCACCTTAACTCCGGGCCTGCGGCGCAGCTAATCTTGCAGAGCATCACTGCTAAAGCCCGGCAGCAGCTCATCTTTCGACAATTCGGCGGCATGTTTCCCATGCCCGAGTGGCACACAGTCGGCATTCATGTCCATATGAGTCTCTGCACTTTATCGTAGCCAAATACCCTGCGCCAAATACCCTGCCAATTTAAATATAGCTGGGGACACTTTCGCAGTTGAAATCGACCAAATTGTCGTCCAGATATAGACTAGACGCGCTAGTGCTCGAGCTTCCGCTCTCTGGGCTCGTTTCAAAAGTAAATTGTGAATCATAAACCGGAGAATCGCTGATGAACGAAGCAACGGAGGATTTGTTCTCACTGTAGGTAATATCATTTTGCGGAACACAGCAGATGAAGAGCAATCTAACACCACTCACCAGTAATGGTGCAGTCGTCGGATTGTTACAGGCATTTGGATTAAACCAATCAGCAGGTGCCACGTGGATTGAGTGGCAGCCTAATACTGCCAATATATGGCGCAGCACCTAATTTGAACACCTCTCAAGTATCGACGAGCCTTGATTTTATGTTGATGTCTAGTTGCCTTTTAATCCGCCTAATTCTTCACTGGAACTGGGTACAGATTAGTTACCCCAACAAGTCCAAGACAAGACCAATGTTGACAAGCAAACAAGAGCTTAGTCGCCACGGCCACTCGTACCTATTGAAGTGATCACCCCACTTCGGTTCTTGCTTGGGTGGTTTGCGACGGTAGCTTGAGCGCGCGTGAACTATCGGACCGTATCGATACGGTCTCCTGGCGCGAATTCTATAGAGGCGCAAGGACGAAGAGGATGGATACCAAGGCGCCAGGCGCGCTACCCAAGCCGGGTAGCGAATCATCAGAGTCAACGATCAGTACAGTCCGGGCTGTTGCGACTCTTTTCCCATCCGGCGAGTACCCCACTTGGCCCATATGCGAATCATATCTAGATCAGTGTGTAGCTGCGCTAGGCCGTGACTCACCTGATGACGATGCTGCAGTGGAGCTTCTCTCCAAGCTTGCTCGTTTTCTTACGCTCAAATCCCGCTATGCTGAGGCGGCCGAGTACGGTGCGAGACTGTCGGAAATGAGTGCGCGAATGTTCAAATCGTCAGATCCTCGACGCATACAGGCTCAACTGCAGTCCGCGACTTTGAAATTCCTCATGGGAACGTTTGTTGAAGCCGAGCAAGAGATGATACCGGCTCTGGAAGAGGCAGAAAACTCGCTAGGGCTTGATCTGATCACCCTACGTTGCAGGGAATGTCTGGCTTCGACATGGCGAAGGTTGAGCAAAAATGCCCGAAGTGAAGATTTACTTCGACGTGCCCTTGGAGATGCGCGCAAAGTGCTACCTCCGAATCATCCATTTATATTCACAGTCATGACTGCGCTGTGTAGGGTCCTTGGCTTCGGAAACCAGCCAAGGCGGCAGGAAGCAGAATCATTAATTCAGGAGGCAATACGTGGACAAGAGCAGGTTCTTCAGCCAGGTGACCCTGATCTGCGGGCATCAAAGAGGGAGCTCCTATTCTTGCTGCTATACTCGTCTCAATTCGAAGAGGGAACGCGGCTAGCAAAGGAGGAAGTTGATGAATGCCGCAAATATCTGGGACATGAGCATAAGGAAACATGCTTTGCCATGTATATGTGGGTGCTGTTCCTGCAAGACGGAGGAAAAGAAAATGTCAGTGGGATTCTGGAGCCTGCGAAGAGAAATGCTGAGCGGGTGAGGGACGTGCTTGGCCCCAAACACCCCGACACCTTGCGAATAATGACCCAAACTGCTCGCCTTCTTTTTCTCGGGGGAAGGGATGAGGACGCCTCTGAAATGCAAAAAGAAGTAGCGTTGCAGGAAGCAGGGGCTTCTAAGGATGCCGTCAAATTTCTCGGCAGTGACGGAAGAGCACGAGAGAAGAGCGACCCAAAACAAAGCATCCGAGTGGGACAGAAAACTGTTACAGTAGGCCCAAAAAAGCGCCTGACGCTTGACGCCTATACTGTGGCGCTGATATGTCCTTTGGAAGTGGAGATGAGTGCGGCACGATACATGTTGGATGAAGAACACGATCGACTTCCTCGATGTTCGGGTGATACAAACCAGTATATCCTTGGAGAGCTCTGCGGCCACAATGTTGCTATTGCGTCCCTCCCAGCAGGATATCAAGGAAAGCTTTCGGCCGCAACCCTCGCCCGCGACATGGCACGGACATATCCGTCTATATCACTGCGCTTACTTGTTGGCATTGGGGGTGGCGTGCCCAGAGACGGGGTCGATGTCCGGCTCGGCGACGTCGTCGTGAGCACTCCATCTGGAACCCATGGTGGCGTGGTCCAGTACGACTTGGGAAAGCAGACGCCAATAGGGTTCCTGCGAAAGGGCGTTTTGTGTCCTCCGCCGTCTGAGTGGCTGTCTGTCTTGACCGTTATGCAGTCATGCCACAGGACGCAGTCAAACATGATTTCCAAGTTTGTTGCAGAAATGCTGGGCAAGTACCCTATGCTTGTCGAGTATAGGCGCCCCTCGCCAACGATCGATGTTCTGTTCCAGTCGGACTATGAACATGATGCTAGCATGGACGCATGCGACGCCTGCGATAAAGCCAGACTGGTAGCTCGACATGAACGAGAGACTTGTAGCGATGCATTTGTGCACTACGGTACGATTGCGTCCGGAGATCGAGTGATGAAGGACGGCAAGGAACGAGACAAAATCAGCAGCGACTCAGCTGGCGCGATTTGTTTTGAGATGGAGGCGGCTGGTCTTATGAACGACTTTCGTTGCATTGTCATCCGCGGGATAGCTGATTATGCTGATTCTCACAAGAATGACATTTGGCACCCATACGCGGCAGCAGCAGCGGCAGCGTTCGCAAAAGAGATACTTTCCTATTTCGATTCTCTTCCTGGTATGTCAATCCCCGGGGGATTCACCAAGAAAATACAAGTGCACGTTTATTTTCGCCGGGAGCATTTTCTCATCACGAGAGCGATTGTTGTTGAGCTCATTCCAGCAATTTCCCACTGACAATGCTGACTGACCACTTCGAAACCAGGATCTAACTCGTCTATTCCAATGTCTGGCCCATCCATCTCTTTGGCTTCTTCCACCAATGCACTGGAGGAACATTCGAATAGTCCTCACCTAGCAGAGAGCAGCAAAGGTGTCACTGCTCACAATTCCGGTAGCAACGCTGCCTCGAATTCCAATGTTGTCACCTCTTACAGTGGCTTTGATGCTTGGCTGAGCACTTTCAAATCCTCTGCTAACCTGACGCAAGGGCGGATCACTGCACCCGGAATGAGTGAGACAGCTGACCTCTTCATTACAGAGAAAGCCGACGGAGTCAAACCGGCAAAGTCGTATTCTACACCCCCAGACGACATGGGCCACGTCACTCTGAAGATCATGGGTTTACGAAAGAAGAGTAAGCGAGAGATGGCAGCAAACCACGAAGTTGTCCTGCCTAATTTATCATGGCGAACGTCCCTGCCACAGCTCAACCGCATGATTCAGGATCTAGGTGTGCCTATCTTTGTTTATTCATGCTGTGCTTCTTTCTCAACGGCTTTACAGGCTACGAAGAACTATACGGACTTTGCCAATCACTAGACGATAAAGAACCCTTGCCCCTCCGATTGCCTTCCGTATGGTCCAATCCGGTGATTGTCACTGGTGGTCGATCAACGTATGATGCTCAAGATGGCTATTCCATCAACGAGGCAGAGACGTTTGGCTCCTTCTGCTATGTGTCGGGTCAGTCGGTCTGGTCTCTGCAAGCCACTTTGAGTGAGCAAGACAAGGAGCTACGCGTCTTCAACGAGTATTCGGATCTGAGGATACAATTTCATCGCACCATCCGCGTTCCGGAAAATAAGACAGAGCACGAATTGCCTCCCGACATGGGCTGCATCCAGCTTCACAACGTAGCGAGCTTTGCCGGCCGCATGCCTACGGAGATGAATGAAAAAGGAGGAATCTTCTTTCCATTATATCAGCGCGAGGCCGTTTGGCTCTCCTTCAGAGCAAGAGGGGATTTTGCGATCAAGGTCTTTGCGGGGGGCATCAACGCCGTCTCTGGATTGCCCTGGAACCAAAATGAAGAGGCGAAGATGCAGGACTACGTCGTGGTGCCTCCACAAGTGTGGCTCGACGGCATTGTCTCTGGGCAAGGGCTGGTAAAGCAGTTTGTGGCTATGCCTGTCCGTTCTGGCTACAGCATCGAGCAACAAATCACCAGAGAGGAATCACTAGGAGGGTTACAACTCATCATCACCCCCGCGTTCCATGACGTATTCGGCTGCTGGCCGCGCCAGGCGCTTCGTGCGCCTTATAAAGGACGCAATTCTCATCGCGAGAACGGATACAACCTAATGCCACCTACTGGCTCCTCTGCAAGATACAACATGCTGGAGTCCCCTGAAAGACTTGGTCTTCAGAGGGGCAGCATTGTTCATATCTGTTACCCGAGCATTTTGCACTATGACCAAAAAGAGTGGAACGAAGATGGGTATGCACGACAGAACCGACCTTCATTTCTCTTTGAGCTGTTTGCAAATCAAGATCATCTCGGCCGGACAGCCTCTGAGACGGTAGTTGCCGTACACAGGTTTCACTTGCGATGCACAGTCACGTCTAGATTCTTTGAAAAAGGTATCGATCTTACCATCAAAGTATCACCTTGGATCACAATGCATGAGCTGCAAAAGGTGATCAAACACGAAGGTAAGAGTGCTGATCTACCTCTCATCAAATTTGAGCTGTATCATGAGAGGTCCCATCGAAGGCATCTCATCGCTCCACAGCAGCTCTCTCTTCCACTCTGGCGGGCTGGGCTCAGAGACGAGTCAAGAATCATTGTACTTGATGACTCGGGTCATACCGTGGGCGGTGATAGCATGGGTGGTTTTCCTGAGCACGTACGCATTGGCGGAACGGGCTGGAGTATGGGCTTTGCGGCAGGAGGGAGCATTCGGCAGATCATACACAAAGACACGAACTCTCCAGATGTCTGGATAAAGCCCGCAGCAACGCTGCTAAACACGCAAATTCTCAACTCGGTGGCATTTGAGTCAGCCACCGGCATGGTTACTCCACCAACGCCGATCAATCCTACAACCTACATCAAGGCGGGACTCCCATTCTTCAAGGAGCATCCCGCGACGGAAACCATAGAGGGCAACACAACGGGACCTTTGGCCAAGCTCAGTACGGTTCAGGAGCTGGATGGCGAGAAGGGGGCCCATGTTGCCGATTCCGTCGAGACAGGCTCTCTGGTTGGCTGTACCCAATGCCGGAAGAACCTGTGTGACTGCGTGTAAGTCTTTCCTCCAACGATAAAGAGAAACGGCTACTTTACTAATTCATTGAATCCAAGGTTACGACCGTGCAATCATGCCTTTTGCTCAAATTGTGTAAAGTCGAAAATGACCACAGGAGCAAACACTTGGTGTGCACGCTGCCATGCCAAAGTTTCTCTTGTGCTGGGATTTTCTGCCCCAATGACTATGCCTGGGCAAGAAGAACCTGCGTCTGTCAGCGTGGTAAAACTCCTTGATCCGGTCTCTGATGACCAATCGTTTCAACTGTAACTGGCTCGGTCCGTGTCGGGGAGCCGCGTCTCATTGAATGGCCAATCTTAATCTCGCATAAATAGCTTCCTAGGTGCAAGACCTTTTGTTATGAAACTCGTCTCTTCTATTTGTAGACTGTCTTCCTCTACGTACCATCATCCAAATTGTTCTCTGCAACTATGAGGAAGCTTCGGCGAGCCACGACGCATCGGCGCGGGCGTGTCAGATATACAGTCGAGCGCCTGGAGAATACAAGTGTCGACGGTGCCTTGGAAGGCATAGGGACTGGTAAAGACCCAGTCAGAGCCGTACTCAGGCAGATCTTGGATCCCTACCCTCTCCAGTCTTCCCGGGGAGTCGACGTGGAAGGTAAGCCACCGATTGTCTTAGCATATATCCGGAAGCTGACTGAAACAAGAGGCACGAACGCCCAGCGTTAGCAGCGGGCTTGACATGCTGGAAAGTTCAACAGACAGGCGGGCTTCCAACTACTTTCGGACGGCGGAATTCTTCCGGCGGGAAAATTATGACAAGGACGAGCTCGCGCAGCTCCTGTACACGAGTTCAGAGACGTACTTTGAAAAGGCCATGGCGTTGTCTCCGTATGCCTATGAAGCAGTCACTATCCCGTACGAAAATACGACGTTGCCAGGATACTTTGTCGCCGTGGACAAGACGGACAAGCCGCGTAAAACGATCATCTTCAACGGCGGCTACGACTCGACCAGCAGCGAGGGCTGGTTCGCGATTGGAGCGCCCGCACTGGCCCGGGGCTACAACTTCCTCGCCTTTGACGGTCCCGGCCAAGGCGGTGCCATCCGCAAGCAGAAGCTGCATTTCCGGCCCGACTGGGAGCACGTGCTCACGCCCGTCGTCGACTACGCCCTCACTCGCGCGGACGTCGACACCAGCCGCATCGCCGTCTTCGGCTGGAGCATGGGCGGGTACCTAGTCGCGCGCGCCGGGACGCGGGAGCACCGCGCCGCCGCACTCATCCTCGACGACGTTGCAGATCAGCCTCGCGGACAAACTCAGTTCCGCCGTCCGACCCGACAAGCTTGAGTTTGAGTGAAAGAATGCCTTCTTTAACCCACTAGAAGCCTTTGTATTCCCATTGTTATCCGTTGTAGTCAATTGCCTACCCCGAGCTAAGTGTGTCTGACGTCAATTGCTCGTTTGGTAATCTATGTTCGCTTGGATCTAAGGGCGAGCTAATGTCTTTTGATGATGATGCTTTGTCCGATGGTGCTTAATAATCCAGCGATGGTGCCTCGTTCGATATTACTGAGTCATTAGGCGATGCTAACTCTTCGTTGGCCTGTGTATTACTAGGTTTAGTTAGTGATATCGAGGAGGCACTTGACCGCGTGGGTTATACTATATCTCACTTAGCCTGGATGTAGTATCTCCGCTCTTTCCTCATGAGAACTTATTTAGTAATTATTATAGTGCCACCATATTGAAGTTAAACCTAATCGCTATATTGTCTAATGTACTCGTGGAGACGATTGGGTTCGTGAGCTAAGATGTCGCGTTATAGTAGCTCTCGCTGCACGTGCTTCACCATAAGTGTAGGCGCGTTAACTTGCGTGCCTGAGGACCCACTTCCTAATGTATGCCACAGGTGTAGCTGCGCCTAGTAAGCTTTCTGAATTGTACCTGCCAACGCTGTGCTATACCTGGCGAGAAGCCATAGCTAGCCTGCGAGCACACACCTTTGACCGCGTCTGAGCTGGAAAGCGAATTACTGTTGGCGAAGAGACTAGTGGTAACCTGCCCTAGTCCTGGCAATTTGTGAGGCGCTCCAGGTTGGCGTAGAACCTCAGGGGTCATGCAGGAGCCACTAGATGGCAGGCAGGACTAGTGAGCTATTAGGGATATGCATGTTCTTGTATCCGATGTCCTCGGATGTTATATGGGGAAAGTCCAGCGGTGAAATGGGCTACCAATGAAAGGCCTCCTTGGCTAGTAGTGCTCTACATATAGTCCATCCCTACACCATTATGCTCCATTCTCTAGTAGTATATATCTAGTAAATATAGATGTGCGTGGTTGTGTTAATAAGACCTGTTGACTAAGCTTCCCGGGCTAGGACTAGTTATCTATCATCTGGGCTAATGGCGTAAACACTAAATATCCCTACTAAAACCACCTGAGCCCCTCCTCATGCTAGGAAACGCTTAGTTTTCACCGCCATGGTTGGTAAAATTCGTCACACTCTTCCACCAAGCTTAATCCTTTTAAAGCGATGGATAGTCATTGTTGAACAACACCAGCATATTAATATTTGGAATCAAGCACAATAGAATTGCTAGGCGCCAAGTTCCCAGAAAGCTAGGTACGGTTCAGTAGGCGTATCTGGAAAAGCTAGTGCTGCAAGGCAGTCCCGTTGGGCCGGTGAAACATCCCCGCTCAATGGCGTGAAGTCTCCAGGCGGCCCGGTTGTGTAAGCAAAATCGAGGTTAACTGGCTTAGTTATGTCCGCAACGCCGAGCAGGTTGAATAAATAACCACATCTTTCACCGTCGTCCCAATGTAGGGCCCGGGGGGATTGAACATAGGCCGAACCGACAGATCATGCAACAGCTAGTGGTGTGCTTGCCTGACAGCATAGCAAGAATAGTACGAAAAGACGGTCGGAGGACACGTTTCTGTACATTTGAGTCACAAAGACGACTAGAATATGAAGATGTATACCGGAAGGGCAGGCTAAAGGACCTCACTTCTCGTCAAAGCAAATCGTAGCTGTCTAAGAATTCTACTAAGGCTGCCACTAATGTGGTGAATTAGCTATATCTTGTTGGGTTAATCCTTTTATAGCTAGCGAAATAAGAAAATGAGTTACTTCACTAGTCTGCGGCTAAGCCTAATACAAAGTGTAAGGGAAAAGAGAGGATAAAATTAAAAATGGCAGAAATTCTATGAACTATTCTATGAAATGAGTTATGTGTGGTTAATGTAGTTGGGCGAGTCTATAGTGCCTCTAGGTAACTCTAAGCGTTAATGTATGCCCGTTTAGTGGCAGTTCGCTTGGAATCACCTTTAACCCACTGTAGCTAGCCTTAATATCTGTTGAACTTGTGACTTTTGCTTTCGTGGGCGGCTATTATCAACAATGCAGTATTATTTCTCACTTAACACTGTAACTTTGTCCTCTCATGTAAGCTTTTTGAAAGTAAGCTAGCCTGCAATTATTTCTTGCTAATATTTATGAGCCGTTTGAAGTGATGATAGACAATTTGCCAGCCATCAACCAGGCACTATCACGAGTGCTCATGCGGTTACGGTGTCCAAACCGTCCCCCGCGACTGAGTGGATGACAGACAAAATGTGGGCAGACAAGCTGTGGGATAACCTCAAATGCATACTCTGTAGCTCGCGGCAAGCAGTACAAGCAGCGAGGAATATGATACAGACAGGACTTTTGAGTCAGTTTCAAGTGGTCCCGTCTACAATAGTCCAATATACGTAGCAAGCAAAGAACGGCCAGGAAAAAGCCTGACAACTCTGAGCCACAGAACTGCCACACATGGCCACCTGTATAAGACAGTTGTCTGAATTGAAAGCAAAGCAGAATCTGATCAGGACGACGCGTTGCTCTCGAGGCAATAGACAGCAAAACCTGTAGGTGCATGGAACACTGCAAACGAAGATGTCATCCCACCAAGTGTGCCGTCCGCTGTTAAAACAGCGTGCAATAATTTGCGTGCGAGGAAATTGGCGAGAGAGCCGGAGCTCAGCGCTGTCTAGTGAGTATATAGCTGCCTGTGCTCCTATTATAAAAGAGACTCGCTATAACTTATGCGCACGAAGAATTGCGCACGAAGAATTGCGCACGAAGAATTGCGCACGAAGAATTGCGCACGAAGAATTGCGCACGAGGATGTGGGATTGTTAGCACTCGGCATCAATTACCGCGCTCTACCAGCAAAAAAAATCTGCCAGAATGCATAAGAAGGTTGTTATCTGTGCTGGTGAATACTGTACATCAAATTAATACAGGCATATCATGAAAAGCTGTTATGCGCAGAAACGCTGAGCAGGTGAAGGGTAGGTAGTATTGCCTCTTTAGTGCAAAAGCGGGTGATCTAACCATTTAGATTGTGACTTCATCAGTCACCGCGTCACACGCAAGCGTATTACGTTATATGTTAGGAAATGCAGCTGCGGCAGAAATTCTTCTAGCGCCTATAACAAGTAATCATATCCAGCTTTATCTCAGTCACACATCCCCCCAGTCCATCAGTAACAACAACGTGCCTTCTTTAGCTTTAACTTACTAAACAGTACCGCTTCCCTCCTCTTAATCCAGCGCCTTGTTATTAAAATCATTATCACTTAGCGGATATAGCCATAGGGGAATTTCTCTGAGAATAACCAGCGGCTTAGAGCTAGTCATTCTAGCTAATATAAATAGGTTAGTATGGGGTCTATTATTATTATTCACTAGATCCTCATATATAACCCTAGAGATTAGTATATAGGTTAGTAGTAAGCCTTATATAAGAAGTATTATTAGGAGGATAGATATATTATTTAGAATAATATCTATCTTAGGGTAATATAATCTTATATAGTTAAGAAGGTTACTAATAGACTTATACCTAAGATATTATAAGCTAGTTACCTTAGTATTTATATT
>LNDK02000022.1:0-22291 GCA_001455915.2 Samsoniella hepiali | reverse complement strand
ATAAAAAGAAAAATAATAAAAATTATTATTTTTAAATTTTAAATAATTAAAAATAAAAATAAAAATAATTTTTATAAAAATTTAATATTTAATAAATTATTATAAAAAATTTATATATATATATATAATAATAATAAAAAAAATTAAATAATAATTTAAAAAAAGGTATATTAATTTTATATAAAATATTTTAATTACTTTTTTATTATAATTCTTTATTAATTAATTTTTTATTATTATAGATTAAAGGTATCTTAAGTAACTTACTTTTATTATAGGCTCGAATTTACTATATAGTACCCACACGAAGTGTGGGTGCGTGGCACGTGTACACTAGCGAAAACCGTCCACTAGATAATCGCCCTGTAAGACAATAGTTCAAGCTCCACCCACCATCAGTCATCTTGACTTTGAATTCATAACTGATATTTTTCTGACACCAAAAAGTTTTCAGCAACCAAGGGCCACGGACTGACTCTTTGTCTCGTGTCATACCGGAACCTGTCACTATAACGAGGCTACCTGGATACATCTGCCCTGGCAGCTTGCGTCGTCGTCCCAGCCACACTCCCACTCTGTCGCGCCACCAAGCAATGCCCGTCTCGCATCCGCTATAAAACATGGTTCGAATTGCTACAGTCCGCGGCGCTGTGCACGCCCAACAATTATGCCTTCGCTGGCCTGTCTCGAGCCTCTTCCGAAAAGACATTACCACTACGGTCGCAACAACGCCGGTTGTCTCCTCCTGCTGTCGCCCTCGTCATCTCTCCTCGACGCGACCCCTCGGCGCATCGACGCCACCCAACAGCCGCAGCATCGCCGAGCTGCCCGAACGGACACACCCGCGGTACCTGCAGAGCGTCAAACCGGGGTCATCCCTACTGGTACTCAACTGGCCGCGGCCACCGCGCAACCTGCTCCTTGTCCAGAAGCTCTACGCCCCCGACGTCACCGAGTCCGTCCTTCACTTTGCGCGCCATATCCACAGCGAATACCCCGACGTCAACATCATTGTGGAACCGCGCATTGCCGAGACGATACAGAAGCATCTCAGCTTTTCGCTATATGTGGCCGACCACCAGTCCAATATCGCGGACAAGGTCGACGTTATTGCGACGTTTGGCGGTGATGGCACGGTGCTCCGCGCCGCCAGTCTCTACAAGTTGCACGGCTCAGTGCCGCCCATTGTCTCGTTTAGCATGGGCACGCTGGGCTTTCTGGGCGAGTGGAGCTTCAGTGACTATAAAAAGGCGTGGCGGGAGATGTACATGAGCGGCAGCGATGTCCCCGAGGCCAGAGAGGCGGATTACTTACAGCAGGGGGAGAATAATAATCTTACAAGACGCACCACACACCATGAAGGCTGGGAGCGCATCAAAGGCAAATGCCTGGGCCATCAGAGGGCCTCACGTGTTCTGCTCAGACACCGCATCAAGGCAGATATTTTCGATCGAGCAGGCAACAGCATCAACCACCAGGTTTCTGACACCTTGTCAAGTGAAGGAAAATCCACCATTGCGGAGTCCAAAGAGCCATCCCCTTCGCTGCGAGCTATAAATGAAATATCCGTGCACCGTGGCTCGCATCCCCAACTCGCCATCATCGACATTTACCAAAACGGCCACTTCTTGACTGAGACGACGGCCGATGGCATCCTTATCAGCACACCAACAGGCTCTACGGCGTACAGTTTAAGTGCTGGCGGCCCCATTGTGCACCCACTCGTCAAATCACTCCTCATAACACCCATCAGCCCCTGCAGCTTGAGCTTCCGGTCGCTCGTGCTCCCACTCGATACCAAGGTTGTTCTGCGCATGAGCTCGCGGAACCGTGGCCGCGAGTTGGACCTGAGCATCGACGGCAAGAGGTGCTGCGGCGTCCTGCCTGGCACAGAGATTCGCGTCGAAGGCGAGTTTGTTGGCCGGGCCGGGCCAGGCGAAGAATGGCACGGAGGCGTGCCGTGCGTCATCCGCAGCGAAGAGGACGATCCCTGGGTGGGCGGGCTCAATGGGCTGCTCAAGTTTAATCACCCCTTTGGCAGGGATCCGGCCATGGATGACATGTCGGATTAGAACAGTCACAGTGCACCCTGTCGAGGCTGACCAAAGTTGCGATTGTGACTGGATAGATACCCCAAATCGCTACCTCGCTTATTTATTTTGTGTCTAATACAACCATGGCCGGCTGCGCCAACCTTATTCTGGTCAAAGTCTCAGCGCTTCCCGCCGGACAATGACTGTAGAAAATTGGGAATATATATAAAGGACAAGAAATGTACTATAATGTATAATTATTCATAATAGAGATATTCATCTGGCACCGTGGGCCAGGCATCAACACCATCCAGCAGCACCATGATCATGCCGCCCATCATATGGTTGCTAATATGGCAATGCAGGAGCCAAGCGCCCGGATTGGTGACGTGATAGCGCACCACGATCCAGCTGGTGTCGTCCCTTGCGACCAGCGTCGCAAACGTATCTCTGCGCGGCGGGTCCACGAGGTTGAACTGGTCCGGCACCTCCTTGATGGCCTCGTCGACCGACGCCCATTTGAACTTCGATGTGCCCGATCCAATCTTGTACATCTTGCTTCCGTGCTTGTGGATCGGGTGCGGCGGCATGGGAAACACGGATGCGAACAGCACGAGGTCGACCCAGGTGTTGTTGCGCGTGGCTAGCGTCACGTTGTTGTCTGCCAAGGTGTCGGGTTGCTGGAACAGCAGCGGCGGCGCGCGCGGCTCAATCTCGTCCGGCTGCAGACGGGTGCTGTTCAGGGCCCAGAGGTATGAAGCGCCGTCCACCTTCATGTTGAGAACATACAGTTCGTCGGCCGACGTCGGGATCGGCTCCGGGGGGTACGGGCGAGCGTGGGTGTCGCTGTAAAAGATTACGCTAGACGACAGCGGACCGCCCGAGATGGACACCCACGGCGCCGACTGGTCGGTGCTGGGGCTGGGGCCAGGACCGCCGCTGACGGAGAGCAGGGCGTACCCGTCAACCATCTGTGGCGCGCTCATGGCGTTGTAGCGCATCTTGAAGGCGCCTGCCCGTGTGGGCCGCACGAGCACCGAATAGCGCTCACCGTTGGATAGCGGAATTGCCTGCACCTTGAGCGGCACAATGTAGCTGCCGTCGACGGCGTACACCCACATATCGTGCTCGTCGATGGAGAAAGCGCCGGTGGCAAAGTTGGTGGACCCGAGAATGTTGAAGGCGACCCAGCTGTCCTGGGCGACGATGAAGGTTTCTACGGGGTCGGTGGTATTCTGACACTCGTAAAAGATGCTGTGCGGGATCGCAGTCTCGTTGAAGTGTGTCATATCGCCGCCAAAAGCAGCCATGACCTTGGGAGGGAAGCAGCTGGTACATGTTAGCTAGCCACTCTGCGTACAATTAATATAGTAGGACTGGCCTGACCCTTTGTCTGTCAGAGTAGAACCTGGAACTAATGCAAGGTCGCCTTTCTGTGGCGGGGTGAGGTTGGCCTGCATGTCGACAGCAGCAAGGCACTGAACTTGGCCTTTGCCATTGAACAGGATGCGGTCGTAGCAAGGGATCTCGATTCCTGAAGCCAAGGTGATTTCCCACTTTTCTTCCGATGTGATGTGCATCAAGTCAAAGACTGCGACAGCCTTGGAGTTTTTCTCCGCCGCCACCATGGCGCTGACATCACTAGTGTTGGAAGAGATGAGGTGGAATGGGTTGTCCGTTCCAGGCCGAGGATGGACAAAGATGGGACCATACAGACCATCTTCGATTTGATCGCGGGCATGAGAGTGATACCAGTAGTTGCCATGCTGCGTCGCCTTGAATCTATGCGTAAAGTCTTGCCCTGGAGCGATCAGAAGCTGCGTTACTCCCGGTACACCATCGGACCAGGGAGTGCCTTCCATTTCAAGCCCTGGATGCTGTTAACAGTCGCTCCGCTATCACCTTTTGGGCAAGGATGATATAATACCGTGAAAGTGGACAGTGGTGTTGAAGGGGGAGTCATTGACAACGTGGACAGCCACATCATCATCTTGGTCAAACTGCAGCTCTGGGCCAGGCGTCTGGCCATTGACGAGCAGCATCTTGCGCGAGATCCGCAGCGGCGCATACTGCTCCCAGGTAATTTTCAGCTCAAAGAACTTCGCGGACGCGGTCGTCGAAGCGGAAACGCTGACGTCGTAGGCGACAGGTAGACTCGCAGCCGCTGCCAGACAGGCAACACTAAGCCACCATGCCTTCCACATGATGAAGAAATGTGCTGTTGCAAACCCAATTATTACCTGCCAAGAAAGATGTAGGGTGCTATTAGCTGTAGGCAACGCGGTAAACGGAATGCAGCGCTGGGGCGGCACTTCAATTTCTTTTTTAGTCCTGCGCCTGGCACCGAGTGGTTTGCTGCATTGCCCTGAGTATGGTGGCCGAGTAGTGTCGCCCAGATGTACCTTTCAGATTAGGCGTTGAATAAGGCCAACACTGCGATCATCCATTCCCAAGTGTGAAGGGAGCAAATGCGAACCCTAATAGCACCTTGAGTCGCAGCAACCTGTACAAAAAATTCCCCCCTTTCAATCGATCATAACAAACCGGCTGGGGCTGCTCCTCTCCCTGGTATGTGAATTGATTGCCCTGAAAGGGGAAAGACTAGGCGCAAAACTAATAACAAGAGCTAGAGGCGCGGCCCCAACCAATCCCGTGTAACACATCTGAGTCGCTTCATTTCCCCACAACCCTGTAGAGTGACAGCGGCGCACACCCTACCGTCAAGCTAATAGCTACCTTCTTTCGTCTAATAGCTACTCAGTGTAAAACCGAGGAGTGTGGCACTAAGCTTGATACAGGCAAAGACTGCCCGACACCTTGAACGACTGCCCACTCCGGCGCTTCTTTCTCGTAAGAACAGCGTAGGAAACCGCGTCAGTTGACATGCATTTGTGCTAGGACTCGTCCAGATTTATGTGTCACTTGTAGCTGCTCTGAGCTTATCCACTCGCACTCGCCGTGTTTCAGTATCAACCACTATCATATCATCCATAATAGGAAACAGGTCGTCTATCCCTAAATGACTAAAGCTACAAGTGGTCATAGCTAATTCAGATAGAGTTATAAAATCTAAAGAACTATACATATAAAATAAGCTCCCTATTACCACTTTTATTTATCCCTAAAAGGTCTATTTCTATTATAGGTAAGGATAATTTTTAGTATTATATATTAAATTTTTATACTAAACCTCTCTAATCTTAACTAAATGCTCGCTACGAGTGGCTACTTTAAGCTTTTGTTAAGAACCGCCTAGTCAGATCGGCCATTAATCTTAGTAAGTGATTTGAGCTTTTCGGTATTTTGTCTCTTAGTGTCACAGCTAGATCGAGTCAAGGGTCCTACCCTGTACCTGTCATCACGTGCGCACGCGCGCACGCGCGCGCGATCCTGTATTTAGCTAGAACCCCACGGGATTCTGTTTGTAGCTCTTCGAGCTACGTCTTGTACATAGAGCCTGCCCTGCCTGAGGAGTGCCTATCCATAGTAATAGACCTAATTTAACCGCCTGTGTGCTCCCCGTCCCTCCTGCCGCCCGCCGACCCTAACATTACGTAGCTCCTCTCTAGAGGACGCTAAGCACGATATCAACCCGACCGAAGCCCCCTAAACAACCACAGGACACTGCCTCCTTTCTAGAATTCACGCGGGAAAACCCTAAAGAATGGTTTAACTACTGCTAATAAGCTTACGCCTATATAGATGCCCTAGAGGTCTAGATTAATAGCCTAAATTGTTATATGTCCACTTAAGACTAGAAAATCGCTAACTTAGAAGCTAGCTTATTAGAAAGTGCTAGTATAGAAAAGAAAATGTTAGTACTCCTAAAGTAGAAAGATACTAAGGTTATTAAGGCTACTATTATTACCTAACTTGCCTAGTAAGCTACTCTCCTAATAGTAAGGGTCCTTATCCCTAAAGTGTCTTAATACTCCCCTACTAAAGGAAGTCTAGCTCCTTACCTAAGAGTGACTCTATCGCCTATTACTATATCTACCGCCTCCTCCTAACTATCTAAGAAACTGCCCGACCTAGATAAGTTTAAAGGAAGATAATCCGACCTTTATTAATTTATATAGTAGATTTAAGCTAAAATGACTGTTAATACTAACTAATTTCCTAGTATAACTAGCTGCCTAATATATGTTGTGAGGAGACTAATAGGAAAAGCCTATAATATAATACTACCCTATATTATTTTAGGTATTCCCTAATTTAATGATTACTAGAGGCTACTAGCCTACCTAGAGAATGTATTTAGTAACCCTAACTATGTCTAAAATGCCTAAAACCGCCTATACTAGCTTTACTAGAAGAACTAGGACTTTAGTATATACTTTACTAAGTTCTAACACCTTACCTTAGAAGGAAATATGTTAGAGGGGGCTCTTCCCCCTTTACTATACTAAGGAATCTCCTAGGAATTATAAGACATACTACTATATAACCCACCCCTAAGCTAGGAATTCCACGACTATACTAACCACTTATAAACACTAGATAACTAATACTACTAACATTAGTAATATACCTAATATTACTAAACCCCTATATAGCCACCCTATACTAGTGAGTGGAAGCTATCCCTATATAGAGGAAGGAGCCTACTATAGAATCTAGCTCTTACCTTAGACCCTATAGACCTTAGTAACTAGTACTATTTTATAGGGCTAAATAGGTAAGAAAATAACTTATACTATTAATATAGCTCTAATAACCACCTTATTTATAACTACCCTAAACCTAATACCTAAGGTACCTAATTCCACTCTACTACTATTAACCACCTTAATTTACTTACCACTATATTATAATAAACACTTATTATAGCTATATAAGATATAAGACTAAGCTATAATATATAAGAATAAGCTATAAGTAATACCCTACTAACAAATTAGCGACGACTTTGGGGGCACGGTCGTTGAAAACGCCATACAATTTAAAAACGCGCTATTAATGACAGGGGGGCCAAGTCGTAGCAAACCTAAGGGGGCCAGGTCGTAGAGTTTCTAGCAGCTAAAATGCATAAAATGGGAATCGCTAAAAAGGTACACGTTAGTACAGTGCGGATTTTCATTATGATGCAGACTCAACTCAAAATGCGATGGTTGTGCCTAATTGAAGTCTGTAAGAAATCGTATGGACGGGGATTAATGGTGGAGCCGGAACGGCCCGCGGTGGCCTAACGTATCGGTCTAAGCCACCATCACGTCGCCGCCATGTATATCACATAACCCTAGTCGGTATGGAATAGGGGGTTGATAAAAAGGAGAAAATGGGTTGTAAGAGTGTAGGATACTGCCGTTGTTAAGAGAAATGGTGTCCTTTTTATGGTTTGGGCTGTCATAGAATATAATAGACATAATTCGTCCCCAGACCTTGGCCATTATGGAACCATTTATTCACTTGCCTGAGTACCTATTCATCATTTGTAGAAAGTGTAGGATCGGGCTGGTTGCTAGCGAAGTCATCGGTCACACGAAGCGATATGCTGAGATCAGTCGCTAGCAGGCCTAATTGATTCGTGACACGGTCAAGGCAATACCTAGCGTCACTAAAGACCAAGCCGGGTTATAGCACTGGCCATTGCCGAACCTAAACCACGAGCCCATCCCATACATCAAGCCGCCAGCATAGAGCATGCTTGGATATAACACCTGTCCGTATATTGTCCGGGAGGTCCGCCGCATGTAGGAGCACTACCGCACATAGCACGGATGGATTAATGACTAGAAGAAGGGTGGCAATGTGGCACACCGAGCCCGGCAGGTTCGGTCGCCCGTCCCGTGGTGAAGCAATGTCTGTTGCTAGCGAATCTGCAACTGGGGTCACGGCAAGCGATGGTTTGAGGTTGGACGTGGTATAGAGGACGAGTATCTACCGCCTATAGAAGGCGATGAGTGGGACACGGAAGGTGCGTTTTTAAACCGACTATACTAAGAAGATAAAGAAGCGTTTAAGCATAAGGCGGAGGCGACTATTCGAGACATTGACGACAAGTGGGAAGCCTAAGTATGGCTAAGCCGGTGTGGCTGGCCCTAGCATCTTAACGGCGTGAATCCGAACTGGTTGCGCGAGACATTATAGCCTATTGGTGACAAAGAGCCCGTACTGTAGCGTATGTGGGATATTTTCGACTCCATGCTGGAGCAGGCGTACACATCCGCCTCACAGTGCTGTCCCGGGAGCGCTGAGCTGTTCGAGATTGAACGGAAGGAGGCGGGCGTGACAACCACGAAACCGTTCTAGCGCCTGATGGAGCCTAATACGTGGAACCGCTATAAAGAGCGATGGCGTGTGCTGCTCTCCGTCTGGCATAGGCTGGAGTTGTGGAGTTAGGGCGATAGGCAAGACACGGATAGCGACACTAATACGAGCGCTACTAGCACAACCGGCAGTAAGCACTGTCGGCCCCCATACTGTATGATAACCTAGTAAGAGCGTTTGTGGAATAAATTCACGGCAGGGGTGACACAGGTCGTCACTAGGGCTGACGTCGATGGCCGGATCACCTAAGAATAGCTAGAGCGGTACTGTCTAGATGCGGTGGTGGGATTTTTCGACCACCCGTTAAGGAGTGGCAACCACTACGAGAGCATTCTTATCAGCGTATTAGCCGTGATGGGTGTCAACCCGAAAGGTGGCTAGGTGTCCGTGGCCAATTACACGCCCGTCTATTCCACTGTCATCAAGGTGGCGCGGTATCTAGTATTGCACCAGTCTATGCTAGAATGGGAGGCGCTTGTTTGATAGAGGCAGTAAGGCACGGGCGTGGACCGGAGGACGGCTGAAGAGGCGGTGGACGGTCTGTTCCGGATCGTGCGGCGCAAGGTACGGCGGTTTATAACGCGGGTGTCCGGCGAGGAGGACGTAGAGCCCACGCCGATGAATTGGATTATCAACACACGCACGTACGGAATGAGGGTTCGATTCATAACGCTAGGCAGCGAAACGGTGGATTGGCGAGGCGACCAGATTATCCATGGGCGGGTGCGGTTAGGCATGGGCCAGCTATCCGACATGTTGCATAACTTGGTCGGGGAGGCACGCCGGACGCTAGCCCGGCTGACGATGACGGATCCGATGGATGGAGGTGAGGCAGATTATGACAACGGGCTATAGCAACAGCCGCAAGTGTAGGAACTACTACCGCGAATCCCATAGTCGCGCATTGAGGACCGGCACGGCGAAAGCGGGTTAGAGCATTCATTTCTACGCGACGAGGCCAACGAGTGGTGGACAAAGACAGGGCACGGTTGGGTGAAGGACCAGATCGTACAGTCGGGCGCCAGACGAAAGGCATGGCTGGCTAAGTCGATAAATGAACGGTGCCTGTACCGGGAAAAGGCCATCTAAGGATACGAACGTGACGTGGAGCAGTTTCGGGCATAGATCTAGATGCTGATGCACATGATGGGCGGTCAGCTAGCGCGGTCAACCGAGATTCTGGGGTTGCGGATGTGGAACACGACGAATGCCGGGGTGAGGAACATTTTCATCCACAAGGGCATGGTCTGCTTTGTCACCATGTACCACAAGGGGTTCCGCACATCCGGCAAGATCAAGATCATCCATCGGTATCTGCCACGGGAGATAGGAGAGTTGCTAGTGTGGTATATGTGGCTCGTTTTGCCGTTTTGGCAGACCGTACAAGGCAGAATCAAATAAAAGCGACGGCGAAGTGCATTTTTATGGGCGGACGAGGTAGTGAGCGACGAAGGCGAGAAGGCGAAGAAAGGGCGAGAAGGTCACGTCCATCTAGGATAGGAGATGAATGGGGATCCCAAGCAGGAGGCTGTGGAGGACGAAGAGCGGAAGGAGGAAGCCGCATTTATAGAGTGGTTTTGGGAACGCAAATGGATAAGCGACTGAGCCCGCCGTGTGATGTAGTAGTATAGCACGCAGTTTTTAGGCTAAGAGCTTAATATTAGTGCGTGGAGATATATCGCTATCAGCATATCCAATCGATACTTTAATAAGGTCTTTGGTTCTAACGAGGATGGAGACAGCCACAGCGATAAGGTAGACCACAAGGGTGGCGGCAGTTTGGTGGACAGCATATATGATTTGCAGGCAGGACACGGATCGCATATCGCCAGGTTGATCTACGCGCGAATGTTTGGGCAGGGCGACTTGGGCTTGATGTGTAGCCACGAGGAGTTTCGCAAAGTCAGCATGTAATGGCACCGCTTCTTCGGGTTCGGTGCGGAGGACCGCGTAGCGTGTGGGTTGCCCGCGGCGGGTGCCAAGCGGGCGCGACCTAAGTTCGACGCGGAGTGGGAGGACATGCGACGGCAGCGATTTGGGCGACTGTATCGGATCGACATCCACAGCCAGCTCAGGCAGATGATGGGACACGGCGCCGCGTTTCGAGGGCTGTAGGAACCCGTCCTCCAGGCCGTGGCGTGAGGCGAGTGGCCCATTCTCCAGGTCACACCAACAGGCGGCGGCAAAAGTTTGACGTTTATGCTGCCGGCATTTTACACGCCTGATGGCGTGACCATTGTAGTGACCCCGTTGGTCGCACTGCAGGACGATATGTCCGTGTGGTGTGTGAGGATGGGCATTGACGTATATGTTTGGAGAAGTAGGGGGGTATAGCGGGCGGTATCGTTGGTGTTTGTGACACCTGAATCGGCCGTCACTAAGGGGTTCCGCGTTTTTATCGAGCGTATGTATGAATAGCATAAGTTAGATCGCGTGGTGGTGGACGAGTGCCACACGGTAATGGAGTATATAAAGACGTTTCGGCCACAAATCCGGCGGTTGGGCGGAGTGTTGCAGGATGTTAGTACACCGATCATATGTTTGACGGCGACGTTGAAGCCCACGCAAGAGACGGCATTATTTAGGGAGCTATGGCTACACCGGAGCCGTGTGCACGTATTTCGAGAGCCGACAACACGACGTAATATTCAATACGGCGTTGAGACAATTAAGGATGGACATACTAACGAGCCCACGCAGAAGAGTAAGAGAAACGAGCGTACGAAAATGGCCCGCCCACCCCGGGTCAACAGCGAGGGAGAGGAGGAAGGCGAAGATGATGACATGGTAGAGCAGCGAGTGTGCGAATATGTCCGGTCATGGACGGTCGCGCACGGTGAAGGCAAGGTCATCATTTACGGTGGGACGATCGCGCGGGTGCGGCGAATCGCGGCGGCATTAGGTTGCCCGGCATATTGGCGAGGGTCCGGAAACGCATTGGAAAAAGGACGGCGTGTCGAACAGTGGAAGGCCAGCACGGGCGGACCATCAGGGTGGATTGTAGCGATAAATGCGTTGGGATTAGGAATTGACGTGCCTGATGTGCGATTGGTCATCCACGCCGGCATACCACGCACATTAACACATATAGCACAGGAAAGTGGACGCGGAGGTCGAGACGGCCAAAGAAGTGAGTCTGTGGTGGTCATACGGCGGTTATGGTTAGAGTAGTAGGTGGAGAAGAAGAAGAAGAAGCAGGAACGAGATGGAATAAACCAGGCCGACACGGCGGCCACATACACCGAGCAGCCGTGGAAAGGTGACGGGAAGGAAAAGGAAGAAGAGGAGTGGCTATGGGACGACGACGTGGTGGAGTATGCGAAAGGTTTATATTGTTAGCGTGAGTTGTTTGACCGGGAGATGGACGGCCGGATGGATCGATTTGGGTGTAAGGAAGGTGAAGAGGAGGTATGCGATGTGTGTTAGCGACAGCAAGCAGAGAGAGAGATGCGTGCATGGTCGGATGCGGGAGGGTTCGAGTTCGATGAGGGGGACGATAAAGCAAGGAGACAGGAGCAGAAGGAGGAAGAAGCGATGGATATGGATTACAGAAGAAGCCAGCAGACAGCACGATAAAGAGAGACGGAACGAACGGTGGAGGTGATGCAGGAAGCAAGCGAAGTCGGTGCGTTCGAGGCCATGTTGGCGGATTGGGACGGAGATTGTGCGGTTTGCCGAGTGACAGAGCAGGACGACATAGAACACGATTTAGAGGCGTGCCCGCAAAGAAATTCGAGACCGTGGCGTGAGATTAGCCAGGGAATCGAGGCCGTTAAACAAGAAATGTTTGGACGGAGACGATTTGCCATGTTTTCGGCGTGTTTTAATTGCGGGTTGCCATAAGCGATTTACGGCTAATGGATTGCGGTGAGTTAAGATGGACGTTTATTTCGGAAAGCGTAGGGGAAGAAATGCTAGTATCGAGGGTTGTTAGTGCGTATATTTGTAGCGTAGAGGATACGGACGTTGGATACATGGACGGAGGATGTGGCCAAGTTGATGGGGGCTGACACGTTCGATGTGCATGACGGGCAGTAGATGGGAAAATTATATAGTTAGTTAGGGGCATTGGTTGAATGGGGCGGACGAACGGGTGGTGGTATATAGGCGAGTAGGATGTGCTAGGTCGTGACACGATTAGAGCCGTAGTGTTGACGGGAGGGGAGGAGTACATTAGGCATGTGGTAAAGTGCAAGAGTAGACAAATAGTAGAATTAGTTGTTTCGTTTATAATTTCAAGAGTTTGGCAGTTTGATAGTAGGTGAGGATTATAGAGGTATGAGTAGAATGGCATATGTTGTGCGATATAGGGTAGGTTCAGAAAAGCGCAGGGATACGGCGAACAAGTTAAAGTTCTAGGCACCGTAAAGCAAGGTAAGGATACACAGTAGAAGCAAGCGAGTAAGGGAGAGGTTGGAAGTGTGATTAAGGGTATAGTGTAGTAAGATGTCAGGTATTATTAAATATAGGTGGTGACGGTTTTATAGACGAGTGGGGTTAAAATATAAAGTGTATTAGACGTCTAACGTGGTAAAAGTATTATTTTATAGTGTGGTGTGTGGTTATAGGTTAGGTAGAGGTAGTGAGGATGGGGTTAGGGTTGTAGTGAAGTAGTGATGGTTTTAAGGCAGTTTTTGATAGGGGGGGGGGGGGGGGGGGGGGGGTGTGTTAATGAAGTTCGGGGTTATTAAGATGTATTATTACGAGATAACGATAATAGGAGTATAGTTTTATTAAAAGTGTGGGGTTAGGGTGAAGTAGGGTTGTACGTTTGTATATAGGGTTAATAGTTAGTAAGAAAAGGTTGATGTTTATGATTTGTGGGTTAGGATTAAGGTTAGTGATAAACACACGATATTTAATATAGTAAAGGTATTATAGAGAGTTTAGGGTTAGAATGTGTAGAGTAGTAGTAAGTTGTGTTTATAGGTGAGTATAGGAGATAAGGGTTGTGAAAGTAGAAGTCTAGTAAACGGTGAGAAGGGTGTTAGTAATAAAATGATAGTTTAAAGTTATGGTTTGACGGGATATTAGGTCATTTAGGGAGTGAGGGTTATAAAGAGTTAAAGAAAAAGTAATTAGTGGATAATTACACGGTTTAAAATTAGTTAGTGTTGGTACATATAAAAGTGTGGTGATAGTGTGAGAGTAAAGTAGAATATTAAAGATTAAAGTCAAGAAGGAGTTCACATTATAGCTAGAGGAGAGTAATTAAGAAGCGTTTAAGTAGGGAGAGGGAGAGAGAGAAGTCGCACAGAGAATATAATACGATAGTGGTATAGGGTATAAGCGAGGGAGATTTAGAGAGGCGTGTTTTAAGTAGGAGTATGTATGATAGTGATAGATAAAATGTGGTATGAAGGAAAAAGAAAGAAAGAAATAATGGGAGGAAAAGAAAAAGGGAATAAATGGCGTGAAGAATAGTGGTAGATAAAACAATATAGGGAAGTACGACAAAATAGTCATTTTAGACGATTTAGTGTATATAATGAGGTGGGAGTGGGTTAGAATAGCGCTAGTAGGGGTATAATAGGTATATAGGTGTGTGAATAGCGGAAAATAGAGGAATATAGGATTAGGGTGTTATAATATTAAGGTTATAATAAATAGTATGTGTATAGTAGGAATTGAAAGAGGATACTATAGTCATTTGTAATTAGGCAAGAAGATTGTTTAGTATTAAAGTGGTTATAGTGTAGTGAGGTAATAGAGAGTGTAGAATAAGGGTAAGAAAATGCATAGTTTAGTATTAGTGGGTTATAAAAAGATCGTTATATAACATTATTATTAGTTTATATATGGGTGTTTTAGAATGAAAAGAAATAAAGATGGTATTATAATAGATTTAGTTTAGTGTTTTATATAGACATAGGAGATAAAGGATGGGTATGGAATTGTTTAACATGGTGGGGGCGAATAAGAGGATGATAAGGTGTAGGGTAGCGTTTATTAAAGCGGTAGTCATAGGAAATAGGGAAGAGAAGTAAGGGTATAAATATGTTTACTAGTATAGATTAGTTTGGCTTTTTTATATTAAAAATGAAACGTAGTGGTGCGAATTTGCTCTATGTGCGAGTCGCGAAGCGGTGTATACTAGGTACCCCTAGTAGTGTAATTTAGTGGTGGTGTGATAGGATTGTGATGGACACGGTATAAGGGGCTTTTTGCTAGGGGATGAAAAATGAAATGTATAAAAGGGACGAGTATAATTAGCTAGTGTGAGGGGATAAAAAGACGAGGGAGATGAGGGTAAGAGGAACGGACTGTCTTATACGTAAGCCTAGACACTTCTAGTGCATTTATCACAATTAATTAACAACCATAAGTATACTAGCACTATCGTTTATCTACCCCTAACTAGACCTAAAGATAGTACTATAGACCTTATTAGGTATATAGTGGTGTGATTATAACCCTCCTATTAATCTCACTAGTTCTATATACGTGTGTATAATAAAGTTGGATATATAAGGAGTGATATAGTGTATTTATTGCCGCTCCTTCTTAACCCTACACCACTAACTAGATATAGAATATAGTAGCGCTATTTTAAATACTATAGGTGCACCTAACTTCTTATATAATATAGAGCACTAGATAGTAGTGTGCTAGAAGTGCTATACTTCCCTTACGCCTAGTGGCCTAAAGGCTTAGAGAGACCACCTTAGGAGGAAGCCATACTAGATAAAGGGTGATAAGCTATACGTGATAATAGAGCTACTATTAATATATAACCTATAAGGGAAGGAAGAGTTATAAAAGTGGTGGCTAAATAGGAGAACACCTTATAAGATAATTAAGGGACTTACACTATCCCTAGGCTATATATGCCTATATAACACGATAGCATACGACTTTACCACAACATAACTAGAGGTAATATAAGGCTATATATTAAGATATAGAGTTAAGGTATTATATTATAGTTAATATTAGCCACTATAGGAGGTTTACATCCTCTAGACCTATTTCACTATAAAAGGGTGTATTGACTACTTTGTGGTATATCTAGCCGACGGGCGTCTAGAGGACACTACTAGCCCGTATATATAGCTAAGAAGAGAGGTAGATAGAGCTATAGCTAAGCGACCACTTCACTATACTAGGTTGCTACTATCGTAAGCGGAAGAGGCGTTTTTTAAAAGGCTTTAGGGTGATCTAAATTAGGTGATATGTGATCTTATAGATAAGGCGTCTATTATAGAGGGCGTGGGGCACCTACACGCCAACTAGAAAAAGTGGCTAGGCCATATAGGGTTTGCAGCCCACCTTAATAGGCTTTAGGACACTAAGATCTAGTCCTCTTTTAAGCTACCTAAATAGGAAACTAGCTTAATAGTAGACTAACTAGGTATGAAAACAGGCTAAATTAATAGACACCCTATACCGCCTAACTATAATAGGGGTGGTGAAGTAGCTCTTAACACTAGAGATGAGTAAGGTAAGTAGGTGGCTAAGGACTGTGATCTATTACGCATTTTAGACACCGTGGAGGCTCTATTCTCTTATAGCTACTCCCTCGTTTTAGATTAATCACCCACCTAACAAATGACATAATAACACGTATAAACGCTAAGTGATTTCGCGTGGGGGGTAGGAAAGAAGGGCTAAGACATAGCCTTTCACTACTTTAAAAACCCATCTTCACTTATAGACTACCTGCGAATTATGAAATAGCTACTAGTCTACTACTATAGGGTAGTGTTCTCTGACGAGGGTCACTTCACCTAGCTATAGTAAGATAGAGATAATAAGAGAGGGGACTATAAAAACAATAGAGTAGTCCCTTAGGATATCATTAAGCCTACCTAGGAGTAGTAGTAGGCTATAAAAGACATATTCTAAGCCCTATAGGCGGAAGAGTAGGCGATGAGGGTAAGTAATACATAGGGTATAGTAGATTAGATACCTATAAGTAGTGGCTATAATTATAGTATAGACTATTACGACTTAACACTAATCTATACTATCTAGCGGTTCTATATTAGACTTATCTATCATAAGGTTAGTGGCGTGCCTCTTTAGTCACTAGTGATTAGCTTTTATATGATACTTAGCCGGAAGAAGCTCTACTCTAATAAAGGGCGTAAGTAGCTAAAGGGTAAGCCTAGTAGGTAGGTGAAACTAGGGAACTATATAAGCTATCTATCCGCCTTAGTGTGGGTGGTATAGCTTCTAATCTTTAAAGCTATATGCTTTTACTAATAGGGATAGAGTGAGAACTAAATCCTAGCCATACTAGAGAAACTCTACTAAAAATTCATATACTAGGGAGGGGAGATAACATTTAGCCATATTCTATAGTGGCGACTCTACCTTAGTATAGTAGGTGACTTAGCTATTAGTAGTAACTAGGCGCACTAGTCACTAGATAGGCGGTAGTTAGACCTATAGGGGAAGCGGCTACTAATAGATGACGTACTATAACTCCTTATATTAGAGTATAGGAGAGCGTATAACAAACTGTATAATACACTTCTCTTTAGTACTAAGGACATTCTGTCTATTAAGGTATAGATACTCTATGACAATCTAGATATAGAAGAGTATAGAGGCTCTTAGCTAACGGACGAGAGAAATATTAAGTACCTTTAGGGGACCTAAGATGCCTTACTCCAACAGATTAAGTAATAGGCTGACCTATATAGGGCTTTCCTATAGGATAAGGATAGATATAGATAAGATAGCACTTAGATAAGACTATATAGATAGGCTATAGCTATATATAAGTGTGAAGTGTAGGACTTCCTAAAGTCTATAGTACCACTTCTTTATATCTTACTAACACCTCCTCTAAGGGCGTTAGAGCTTCTATCTATTATAATAGCTAATAGTAGCGTATAATATTAAAGCACGCTAATATAGGAGAAGATACTTATAATTTATATATAGTATTATAAAAGCCTTAAGCTAACTAGCTATAAGGTAGATAATATCTAGTTTATACTATCCCACATCGTGGACCTACTAGTCACGTATCTAGTGATTATATAGCCTCTACGGTANAGATAGGCTATAGCTATATATAAGTGTGAAGTGTAGGACTTCCTAAAGTCTATAGTACCACTTCTTTATATCTTACTAACACCTCCTCTAAGGGCGTTAGAGCTTCTATCTATTATAATAGCTAATAGTAGCGTATAATATTAAAGCACGCTAATATAGGAGAAGATACTTATAATTTATATATAGTATTATAAAAGCCTTAAGCTAACTAGCTATAAGGTAGATAATATCTAGTTTATACTATCCCACATCGTGGACCTACTAGTCACGTATCTAGTGATTATATAGCCTCTACGGTAGGTATTCCTCCACTAGACCCACCTTAGGGCCCTTTTATTACCTTATCTCTAGTTAACCCTAGATAGGGACGTCTAGCGCGATAGTTAGGTGTTAAAGCACCTTAATTAGGCATACGTACGCGCATAAGTAACACAGTTTAAAGTGGCCTAGTAGTGATAGGCTGCCACATCTATCACTAAGTAGAAGTTCACTCTAAAGGAGTAGGCTAACTTTAATATAGATGTAGTTATGGCCTTAGAAGAGGCAATTAAAGAAGAAGAACTCCTAGTGGACTTAGCTAAGTTAAGCAACCATAGATTTAAGACCTTTAACCACTTATATACTAGATTAATAACGCTAGTGATAAGTACGCTACTACACTATATATACCACGCCTTATAGAGCTAGCGTACGCTTTTCTAGCTTAATAAACGTCTAGTAAGGGAAGAGGCGACTAGCGTGGGGGGTAAATGTATATAAAGCGTCACTACGTCTAATGAGTACAATATCGTACGACTAGCTAAGAGAATAAAGTTACACACTAGGCCACTAGGGAGTATGGCCGAGCTGGAAGTAGTCACGCGTACCCTATATAACAACCCTAATCTTTGTTTTTAATGGCCTGGCTAGCGTGAGGTGATACTAGTGACGATAGGGTGGCGTGTGGAGGAGTAGGTCGTCGTCATTCTAGGGACTGGTTCTAGTAAGACGTTAATTGCGATGGTTAGGGTGTCGCTAGACGGCGCTAGCACGACAATTATAGTGGTGCCTACTATGGCTCTCTAAGAAGACATATTAGATTAGCTTAGTAGGATTAGTCTTTGGATGATTATCTAGGAGTTAGGTTAGCTAAAATTAGCGCTACTAGTGATTATATTAGCTAAAGCGGCGTGTAAGCAGACCTTCCTAGAGTACGCGCTAGGGCTCCAATCTAAATAGCGGCTAGATAGGATTATGGTAGATGAGTGTCACCTTATAATAACCATAATATACTAGAAGTGTATGAGAAAACTTAGCTTATACGTGTGATAGGTACTAATATAGACTATCTAGATAACGGCCACACTACCACCCGACTTTAAGGACTTCTTTATATAGTATAACCGCCTAGTCTAGCCGCATATTGTGTAGGAGTCTACAAACTAGGCTAATATTAGGTATAGCGTTTAGTGTTTTTAAGGCCTAGAAGGAGCCTATAGTAAGGCTACCACACTTATATAGTCCTTACTAGTAAGGATTATAGATACTAATGTGGGTAAGACTAGATGCCTAGATAATAAAGTGGTAAGAGGGCTAGCGTCCTAAATCATTATATACTACTAGATGGTGGCACTCGTAGAGGCGCTATTATATGACTTAGACTATCTAATGTATATAGGTGATAAAGATACTATAACTAATAAGTAAAAGACGTTTACTCTTAAGTAGTGGAAGAGCCTGTCTAGCCCTCGTGTTATTGTGGTGACTATAGTGCTAGGCGTTAGGGTTGACTACCCTGAGGTCCGCTAGGTAGTCCACGTTAACACACTAAGGACTATATCTAAGTTTGTGTAGGAATTAGGCTGTGTAGGGTGGGATAGGATGCCTACTAAGTCTATTACACTACTTTCTAAAGTGTGGTGGCTATACACTATAAAGAGTAAGGACGAGGAGATAATACAGCTATATCTAACATAACAATATTACTTACAAGCGGTGATAAGCCAGTTCCTAGACAAAAGAAGTGATTGGAGGTAGTATATATAAGGTGAAGATAAGCTATACACTGCCTATCTTGAATTTCACACGGATCTAAGGCTAGCAGATCTAGAACTCTCCCTCCTTCTAAGGCCTCACATAGCACATTAAGAGAGTAGTGACGATAATAGAGAGAGTGAGGATAGGTTAGGGCTGGTTATAGGATAAGATATAGCGTATATTAGCCCTAATAAAGTTTGCTAATAGGCTATACTCTATAGGGAGACACTTTAGTAATTTAAGGTGGATCTAGAGAGAATGTGTCTATACTACTTACTCTATCGTATAGCTAATAGGCCATTTAACCACTGTGGTACCACGTGTGGCTAGCAGTGGCTGTGGATTAATATTAAGAAAAAGGCGCTATAGGCATATAAGAAGGAGGGTAAGTGTTAGATAGAGGACTATATAATATACTTTATATGTTACTTACTATAGGTCATCTATTATAGAGTAGATTTGGAGGTAGTGCTAGAAGATAATGGTGGAGAAAGCGCCTCTAAGTGTTGGTTCTATGATATGGTCATACCATTATATTACAGTACTTTCTTTAGGGCTAGGTCTAGAGCTCTTATTAAGAAACATTTCCTATAGGCGTTCTACGACATTAATAACTATATACGATAGCTTGGCACGTTAGCTATACTAGGAGATACACAGTGTGTCCAAGCGATTTATATAACTACCGTACTTCTAATAAGTTTTTAATAGTCTAGGTGAAGTATTATAGACTATACTACTCTAGCTTAAGATAAGCTTTCTTTTAGTATAGAATATAAATTAAAACGATATTCTTACACTTCCACTAGTTTATATTATAACAATAGGATTATCTTATTAGGTTGATTGCTTAGTGTATCCTATATTCTAGTACCTACTATAGTGTAATGATAGCTTATATCTAAGTTATAGTAGGTCTATTTCTTAGGAAGTGAGTTAGGCTAAAGCTATAGGGTAGCACGTATGAGTAGTATTGTAAATGGTTGTTAAGAGTAGATCTCTTAATAGTAGAACTATTGTTTAGATTGATTAATAGAGATCTAGACTACCTAGCTACTAGAATACCTCTCCCTTAAGTACCTATCTATCTCTTTATTGTAAGGACTGATTAATCTATTTGATGTTTAGTCGGGTCGATTATAGTCGACTACAATCGACTATTAATCCCTTCGTGCGCTTCCTAGGTCACATAACCTAGTGTCCTAATCGGGTTATGCCTATGGCTTGTCCCCGTCATAGCCTATCCCTACGCCCCTCTATAGTGAGCGTTCGTCACTCTCTAGCACTATAGTGGGTGTTTATCACATATAGTGTCTAATAATGACTATATAAAGTTTCTTAGGCTTAAGTGGATAGGGTAGGCTATTATAGTTAGATCTTACTAGGGAAAGGCTATAATTTGAAATTTAATATAGTATACTCTCTAATTTATAATTCTTATAACACTACTAAATGTATTTTTAGGGTTATAGTATTATAGCCTACCTAGTCTTTATAGCCTAAATGGTTCTTATATAGGAGAGAAAAGTGATATAAAGTTAATATAGGGTAAAGACTTAATTATAGTATAGTGATTAAAACTATAGAAGTGCTATAGGGTAGGACTAAGTGTATATAAGACTATATAACTACTACTAAAGGCGATAATAGTAATATACGTCTATACTATAAGTACTATACTATTTACTACTATAAAGTGAAGTAAATACTAAAGCTATATTTAGAAAGGCGCTAACCTTATAGGCTATAGGATAGAAAACATCTCTAGTGTGTTTACTATTAAAAGAGTAGCCTAGATACTACTATATAGTTAGAGTAAATTAGTAGTATAAAAGGGTGATATACATTTCTAGCTTAGCCNCTCTAATTTATAATTCTTATAACGCTACTAAATGTATTTTTAGGGTTATAGTATTATAGCCTACCTAGTCTTTATAGCCTAAATAGTTCTTATATAGGAGAGAAAAGTGATATAAAGTTAATATAGGGTAAAGACTTAATTATAGTATAGTGATTAAAACTATAGAAGTGCTATAGGGTAGGACTAGGTGTATATAAGACTATACAACTATTACTAAAGGCGATAATAGTAATATACGTCTATACTATAAGTACTATACTATTTACTACTATAAAGTAAAGTAAATACTAAAGCTATATTTAGAAAGGCGCTAACCTTATAGGCTATAGGATAGAAAACATCTCTAGTGTGTTTACTATTAAAAGAGTAGCCTAGATACTACTATATAGTTAGAGTAAATTAGTAGTATAAAAGGGTGATATACATTTCTAGCTTAGCCTCTAGCTATATATATGTTATGGGTTAGACCCTAGAAGAGACTCTGATAATAGTCCTTATTATACCACTACTAATAACCACGATTGTTAGCCTAGGGTACTTATATTGATGGTTGCCTCTCCAACTAATGAGGCTAGTATACTAAGCGTAATTAAGGAGGTCTTAGGTATAATAATAGCTTATTTCTAATCCACAGTTAGTCTATTTCTTAGGAAGTAAGTTGGGTTAAATGCTATAAGGTAGTAATGAGTAGTATAATCGGCGTAAGCGTCACGTTAGGAGATTACTCCTAATAGTAGAACTATTACTTAGATTAATTAATAGAGATCTAGACTACCTAGCTACTAGAGTACCTCTCCCTTAAGTACCCGTCTATCTCTCTATTGTAATTTTGGGATTGAGTGGCTTGACGAACGATCCCCTCAAGTCCCGTCCTAGATTGATGGCTTGACGGCTTAAGTCCTCAATCCCCACTAGATTACGTGACCTCCTATCCTAATCGGGGTGCTACCTATGGCTCGTTCCCGTGCGCTACAGCTTAGCCCCGTGTCTCATACAGCCGTGACGAGCGTTCGTTACACCTATAAGCTATTTATAGTATTGTTTCTAAGTAATATATTAGCTTATCCTATTATTATCTTAGTCTTTCTTACTATATCCTCTCCCG
>LNDK02000051.1:3255727-3269952 GCA_001455915.2 Samsoniella hepiali | reverse complement strand
CAGGAGAGGATATAGTAAGAAAGACTAAAATAATAATAGGATAAGCTAATATATTACTTAGAAATAATACTATAAATAGCTTATAGGTGTGACGAACGCTTGTCACGGCTGTATGAGACACGGGGCTAAGCTATGGCGCATGGGAACGAGCTATAGGCAGCACCCCGATTAGGATAGGAGGTCACATGATCTGGTGGGGATTGAGGACTTGAGCCGTCGAGCCATTAATCTAGGATGGGACTTGAGGGGATCGTTCGTCAAGCCACTCAATCCCAAAATTACAATAGAGAGATAGATAGGTACTTAAGGGAGAGGTACTCTAGTAGCTAGGTAGTCTAGATCTCTATTAATCAATCTAAGTAATAGTTCTGCTATTAGGAGTAATCTCCTAATGTGATACTTATGCTGATTATACTGCTTATTACTACCTTATAGCATTTAACCTAACTTACTTCCTAAGAAACAGACTAACTGTGGATTAGAAATAAGCCATTATTACACCTAAGACCTCCTTAATTACGCTTAGTATACTAGCCTCATTAGTTGGAGAGGTAACCATTAATATAAGTACCCTAGGCTAGCAATTATAGTTATTAGTAGCGGTATAATGAGGACTATCGTTAGAGTCTCTTCTAGGGTCTAACCTATAATATATATATAGCTAGAGGCTAAGCTAGAAATGTATATCACCCTTTTATACTACTAATTTACTCTAACTATATAGTAGTATCTAGGCTACTCTTTTAATAGTAAACACACTAGAGATGTTTTCTATCCTATAGCCTATAAGGTTAGCGCCTTTCTAAATATAGCTTTAGTATTTACTTTACTTTATAGTAGTAAATAGTATAGTACTTATAGTATAGACGTATATTACTATTATCGCCTTTAGTAATAGTTGTATAGTCTTATATACACCTAGTCCTACCCTATAGCACTTCTATAGTTTTAATCACTATACTATAATTAAGTCTTTACCCTATATTAACTTTATATCACTTTTCTCTCCTATATAAGAACTATTTAGGNGTATAATGAGGACTATCGTTAGAGTCTCTTCTAGGGTCTAACCTATAATATATATATAGCTAGAGGCTAAGCTAGAAATGTATATCACCCTTTTATACTACTAATTTACTCTAACTATATAGTAGTATCTAGGCTACTCTTTTAATAGTAAACACACTAGAGATGTTTTCTATCCTATAGCCTATAAGGTTAGCGCCTTTCTAAATATAGCTTTAGTATTTACTTTACTTTATAGTAGTAAATAGTATAGTACTTATAGTATAGACGTATATTACTATTATCGCCTTTAGTAATAGTTGTATAGTCTTATATACACCTAGTCCTACCCTATAGCACTTCTATAGTTTTAATCACTATACTATAATTAAGTCTTTACCCTATATTAACTTTATATCACTTTTCTCTCCTATATAAGAACTATTTAGGCTATAAAGACTAGGTAGGCTATAATACTATAACCCTAAAAATACATTTAGTAGCGTTATAAGAATTATAAATTAGAGAGTACGCTATATTAAATTTCAAATTATAGCCTTTCCCTAGTAAGATCTAACTATAATAGCCTACCCTATCCACTTAAGCCTAAGAAACTTTATATAGTTATTATTAGACACTATATGTAATAAACGCCTACTATAGTGCTAGAGAGTGACGAACGCTCACTATAGAGGGGCGTAAGGATAGGCTGTGATAGGGATAAGCTATAGGTATAACCTGATTAGGACACTAGGTCATATGACCTAGGAAGTGTATGAAGGGATTAATAGTCGATCGTAGTCAACCGTAATCGACCCGACTGAATGTCAAACGGATCGATTAGTCTTTATAATAAAGAGATAGATAGGTACTTAAGGGAGAGGTATTCTAGTAGCTAGGTAGTCTAGATCTCTATTAATTAATCTAAGTAATAGTTCTACTATTGAGAGATCTACTCTTAACGACTGTTTATAATACTACTTATATGTGCTACCCTATAGCTTTAGCCTAACTCACTTCCTAAGAAATAGACCTACTATGACTTAGATGTAAGCTATCATTACATTATAGTAGGTATTAGAATATAGGATACACTAAGTAATTAACCTAATAAGATAATCCTATTATTATAATATAAACTAGTGGAAGTGTGAGAATATTATTTTAATTCGTATTCTATACTAAAAGAAAGCTTATCTTAAGCTAGAGTAGTATAGTCTATAATACTTCACCTAGACTATTAAAAACTTATTAGAAGCATGGTAGCTATACAAATCGCTTAGACGTACTATATATCTCCTAGTATAGCTAACGTGCCAAGCCATCACATATAGTCATTAATATCATAGAACGCCTATGGGAAATGTTTTTTAATGAGAGCTCTAGACCCAGCCCTAAAGAAAGCACTATAATATAACGGTATAACCATATCACAGAACCAACACTTAGAGGCGCTTTCTCCACCGTTATCTTCTAGCACTACCTCTAAATCTACTCTACAATAGATGACCTATGGTAGGTAACACATAAAGCATGCCGTGTAGTCCTCTATCTAACGCTTACCCTCCTTCTTATATGCCTATAGTGCCTTTTTCTTAGTATTAATCCACGGCCACTACTGGCCACACGTGGTACCATGGTGGTTAAATGGCCTATTAGCTACACGATAGAGCAAGCAGTATAGACACATTCTCTCTAGATCCGCCTCAAATTACTAAAGCGTCTCCCTATAAAGTATAGCCTATTAGCGAACTTCGTTAGGGCTAGTATACGCTATATCTTATCTTACAACTAGCCCTAACCCATCCTCACTCTCTCTATTGTTGTCACTACTCTCTTAATGCGCTATATAAGGCCTTAGAAGGAGGGAGAGTTCTAGATCCACTAGCCTTAGATCTGTGTGAAATTTAGGATAGGTAGCGTATAGCTTATCTTTACCTTATATACACCACCTCTAATCGCTTCTTTTGTCTAGGAACTAGCTTATCACCACTCGTAAGTAATATTACTATATTAGATATAGCTGTATTATCTCCTCGTCCTTACTCTTTATAGTGTGTGGCCGCCACGCTTTAGAAAGTAGTGTAATAGACTTGGCAGGCATCCTATCCCGCCCTACACGGCCTGATTCCTGCGCAAACTTAGACATAGTCCTTAGTGCGTCGATATGGACTACCTAGTAGACCTTAGGGTAGTCGACCCTAACGCCTAGCGCTATAGTCACTACAATGACATGAGGGCTAGACGGGCTCTTCCACTACTTAAGAGTAAGTGTCTTTTGCTCGTTAGTTATAGCATCTTTATCACCTATATATATTAGACAGTCTAAGTCACATGACAGCGCCTCTACAAGTGCCACCGTCTAGTAGTATATAATGATTTAGGACGCTAGCCCTCTTATTGCTTTGTTATCTAGGCATCTAGTCTTACCCGCATTAGTATCTATAATCCTTGCTAGTAGGGACCATATGAGTGTGGTAGCCCTACTATAGGCTCCTTCTAGGCCCTAGAAACGCTAAACGCTATACCTAATATTAGCCTAGTTTGTGGACTCCTATATAATACACGGCTAGACTAGGCGGTTATACTATATAAAGAAGTCCTTAAAGTCGGGTGGTAGTGTGGCTATCATCTAGATGGTCTGTGTTAGTACCTATCGTATATACGAGCTAAGTTTTCTTATACACTTCTAGTATGTTGTGGTTATTATGAGGTGACACTCGTCTACTACAATCCTATCTAGCCACTACTTAGACTAGAGCCTTAGTGTGTACTCTAGGAAGGTCTGCTTATACACTGCTTTAGCTGACACGATCACTAGTGGCGCCGATTTTAGCTAACCTAGCTCCTAGACAATCGTCTGGAGACTAATCCTACCAAGCCAATCTAACATGTCTTCTTAGAGAGTTATGGTAGGCACCACCATAATCGTCGTGCTAGCGCCGTCTAGCGACACCCCGACCATCGCAATTAATGTCTTACTAGAACCGGTCCCTAGAATGATAACGACCTACTCCTCCGCACGCCACCTTATCGTCACTAGTATCACCTCACGCTAGCTAGGCCATCAAAAACAAAGATTGGGGTTATTATATAGGGTACACGCGACTGCTTCTAGCTTAGCCGTACTCCTTAGTGGCCTAGTGTGTAACTTTATTCTCTTAGTTAGTCGTATGATATTATACTTGTTAGACGTAGTGACACTTCGCATACGTTTACCCCCCACGCTAGTCGCCTCTTCCCTCACTAGACGCTTGTTAAGTTAGAAAAGCGTACACTAGCTCTATAAGGTGTGGTATACGTGGTGTAGTGGTGTACTTATCACTAGTGTTGTTAATCTAGTATATAAGTGGTTAAAGGTCTTAAATCTATGGTTACTTAATTTAGCTAAGTCTACTAGGAGTTCTTCTTCTTTAATTATCTCTTCTAGGGCTATAACTATATCTATATTAAAGTTAGCCCGCTCCTTTAGAGTGAACTTCTATTTAGTGATAGATGTGGTAGCCTATTGCCACTAGGCCACTTTAAACTGCGTTACCTACGCGTGTATATATGCCTGATTAAGGTGCTTTAACACCTAACTATCACACTAGACATCCCTATCTAGGGTTAACTAGAGATAAGGTGATAAAAGGGCCTTAGGGTGGGTCTAGTGGAGGAATACCTACTGTAGAGGCTGTATAATCGCTAGATATATGACTAGTAGGTCTACGATATAGGATAGCACAAACCGGATATTATCCGCCTTATGGCTAGTTAGCTTAAGGCTTTTATAATACTATATATAAATTATAAGTATCTTCTCCTATATTAGTGTGCTCTAACATTATATACTACTATTAGCTATTATGATGGATAGAAGCTCTAGCGCCCTTAGAGGAGGTGCTAGCGAGATGTGAAGAAGCGGTATTATAGACTTTAGGAAGTCCTGCACTTCGCACTTATATACGGCTATAGCCTGTCTATATAGTCTTATCTAAGTGCTATCTTGTCTATGTCTGTCCTCATCCTATAGGAAAGCCCTATATAGGTTAGCCCATTACTTAATCTGTTAGAGTAAGGTATCCTAGGTCCCCTAAAGGTACTTGATATTTCTCTTATCTATTAGCTAAGAGCCTCCATACTCTTCTATATCTAGATCGTCGTGGAGTATCTATACCTTAATAGATAGAATGTCCTTAGTACTAAAGAGAAGCGTATTATATAGTTTATTATGCGCTCTCCTATACTCTAATATAAGGAGTTATAGTACGTTATCTATTAGTAGCTACTTCCCCTATAGGTCTAGCTACCACCCATCTAGTGACTAGCACGCCTAGTTATTACTAATAGCTAAGTTGCCTACTGTGCTAAGGTAGAGTCGCTACTATAGAATATGGCTAAACGTCGTCTCCCCTCCCTGGTGTATGAATTTTTAGTAGAGTTTCTCTAGTGTGGCTAGGATTTAATTCTCGCTCTATCCTTACTAGTAAAAGTATGTGGCTTTAAAGATTAGAAGCTATGCCACCCACACTAAGGCAGATAGATGGCTTATATAGTTCCTTAGTTTCACCTACCTACTAGGCTTACCCTTTAGCTACTTACGCCCTTTACTAGAGTAGGAGAAGAGCTTCTTCTGGCTAAGTATTATATAAAAGCTAATCACTAGCGACTAAAGAGACACACTACTAACCTTATAATAAATAAGTCTAATATAGAACCACTAGATAGTATAGATTAGTGTTAAGTTATAATGGTCTATACTATAATTATAGCCACCGCTTATAGGTATTTAATCCACTATACCCTATATATTACTTACCCTTATTACCTACTCTTCCGCCTATAAGGCTTAGAATATGTCTTTTATAGCCTACTACTACTCCTAGGTGGGCTTAATGATGTCCTAGGGGACTACTCTATCGTTTTTATAGTCCCCTCCCTCATTATCTCTATCTTACTATAGCTAGGTGAAGTGACCCTTATTAGAGAACACTACCCTATAGTAGTAGACTAGTAGCTATTTTATAATTCATAGGTAGTCTGTGAGTGAAGATGGGTTTTTAAAGTAGTGAAAGGCTATGTCTTAGCCCTTCTTTCCTACCCCCCACACAAAATCGCTTAGCGTTTGTGCGTGTTGTTATGTCATTTGTTGGGTGGGTGATTGATTTGAAATGAGGGAGTAGCTGTGAGAGAATAGAGCCTCCGTAGCGTCTAGAATGCGTAATAGATTATAGTCCTTAGCCGCCTACTTACCTTACTTATCTCTAGTGTTAAGAGCTACTTCACCACCCTTATCGTAGTTAGGTGGTATAGGGTGTCTATTAATTTAGCCTATTTTCATACCTAGTTAGTCTACTATTAAGCTAGTTTCCCATTTAGGTAGCTTAAAAGAGGACTAGATCTTAGTGTCTTAGAGCCTATTAAGGTGGGCTGTAAACCTTATGTGGCCTAGCCACTTTTTCTAATTAGCGTGTAGGTGCCCCACACCCTCTATAATAGACGCCTTATCTATAAGATTATACGTCGCCTAATTTAGATCGCCCTAAAGCCCTTTAAAAAACGCCTCTTCCGCTTATAATAGTAGTAACCTAGTATAGTAAAGCGGTCACTTAACTATAGCTCTATCTACCTCTCTTCTTAGCTGTATATATGGGCTAGTGGTGTCCTCTAGACGCCTGTCGGCTGGATGTACCACGAAGTAGTTAATACACCCTTTCGTGGTGAAATAGGTCTGGAGGATGTAAACCTCCTATAGTGGCTAGCATTAGCTATAATATGATGCCTTAACTCTATATCTCAGTATGTGGCCCTATATTACCTCTAGTCATATTATAGTAAAGTCGTATACTATCGTGTTATATAGGTATATATAGCCTAGGGATAGTGTAAGTCCCTTAATTATCTTATAAGGTGTTCTCCTATTTAGCCGCCACTTTTATAACTCTTCCTTCCCTTATAGGTTATATGTTAATAGTAGCTCTATCATCACGTATAGCTTGTCACCCTTTATCTAGTGTGGCTTCCTCCTAAGGTGGTCTCTCTAAGCCTTTAGGCCACTAGGTATAAGGGAAGTATAGCACTTCTAGCACACCACTATCTAGTACTCTACATTATATAAGAAGTTAGGTATACCTATAGCATTTAAAATAGCGTTACTATGTTCTACATCTAGTTGGTGGTATAGGGTTGAGAAGGAGTGGTAATAAATACACTATATCGCTCCTTATATGTCTAACTTTATTATATACATATACGTAGAACTAGTGAGATTAATAGGAGGGTTATAATCATACCACTATATACCTAATAAGGTCTATAGTGCTATCTTTAGGTCTAGTTAGGGGTAGATAAATAATAGTGCTAGTATGCTTGTGGTCGTCAATTAATTGTGACGAATACACTAGAAGTGTCTAGGCCTGCGCATAAGACAGTCTGTTCCTCTTACCCTCATCTCCCTTATCTTTTTGTCCCCTCACACTAGCTAATTATACTCATCCCTTTTATGCATTTCATTTTTCATCCCCTAGTAAAAAGCCCCTTGTACTATGTCTATCACAATCCTATCACACCACCACTAAATTACGCTACTAGGGGTACCTAGTATATACCGCTTCGTGACTCACACATAGAGCAAATTCGCACCACTACGTTTCATTTTTGATGTAAAAAAGCCAAACTAATCTATGCTAGTAAATCATCTCTATCTAAACATTTCTTATTTAATAGCCTTAATTCCCTAGCTAATCTCATACTATAGTCTTAAATCTCTTTATAGGCATGCCTTTAAATTATATTCTATATCATCCTACTCTATCACTTAGTAAACCATATAATCTCTATCCTAATCTACTAATATAGCCTTAAACACACTAACTTCACTTACTTCCTATATCACCTCCACCATTTATTCTATCTCTCTTTATTATACTATCTACTAGCTTCTTCTATAATCTATATCTATCACTTCTTCCTCCTTCTACTACTATCTCCTTACTTTATCATCCCCCTTATCAAACTTAAACCCTCTCACATCCAACTATACACACATCTCTCTCTCTACTTACTATTACTAACACATATTATATACCTCCTCTTCACCTTCCTTATACCTAAATTAATCTATCTAGCTATCTATCTCCTAGTTAAATAACTTACACTAGTAATATAAACCTTTTATATACTCTACCACATTATCATCCTATAGCCACTCCTCTTCTTCCTTTTCCTTCCTATTACCTTTCTATAACTACTTAGTATATATAACCACTATATTAGCCTAGTTTATTCTATCTTATTCCTACTTCTTCTTCTTCTTCTCCACCTACTACTCTAACTATAACCACTATATAACCACTATAGACTCACTTCTTTAGCTATCTTAACCTCCACATCCACTTTCCTATACTATATATATTAATATATATAGTATACTAGTGTAGATAACTAATCACATATTAGACATATTAATTCCTAATCCTAACATATTTATCACTATAATCCACCCTAATAGTCTACCTATACTAGCCTTCTACTATTTAACACACCATCCTTTTTCTAATATGTTTCTAGACCCTCACTAATATACTAGGTAACCTAATACCACCATAATTCACCACACCTATACGATCATCCCACTATAAATAATAACCTTACCTTCACTATACACAACCGTCTATAACTAGATATATTCACATACTCACTACTCTACTATATTATTATCTTCACCTTTCTCCTCTCCCTTACTATTAACCTAGGGTAGGCGGGCTATTTTCGTACGCTTATTTCTCTTACTCTTCTATATAGGCTTATTAGTATATCTATCCTTAATTATCTTAACACTATATTAAATATTATATTATATTATTAGCTCTTAAAATATATATATATAGTTCTAGTATAGTTATAGCTCCCTAAATAATACTATCTCTTATATAGGCTTTAATATCACTATTAAATATATAATTAGTATACTAATATCCTATAACACTCTACCTAACCACTAGATTTATAACTAAAATATCTTTATATACTCTATTACTATATAGTACTTATCCACTATTATATAATCTAACTTATACTATTTATATATACGCTTAATAAAAATATAAAACCCCTTAGTGATGGCTAATTTAGGTGTTATAAACACTAATAATACCACCCACTATACCCCCTTACTTCTCTAAACATATATATTAATACCTATCCTCACACACTATATAAACATATTATCCTATAGTGTGACTAATAGGGTCACTATAATAGTCACACTATTAAGCGTATAAAATGCTAGTAGTATAAATGTTAAACTTTTACTACCGCCTATTAGTGTGACCTAAAGAATAGGCCACTCGCCTTATACTATAGCCTAGAGGATAGGTTCTTATAGCCCTTAAAACATAGTACTATATCCTATTATCTACCTAAGCTAGCTATAGATATTAATCTAATATAGTCACCTAAATCACTACTATTATATATCCTCCTACTCCACATTAAACTTAGGTCACACCCACTTAGTACCTACTATAGGTAACCTATACACTATATAGTCCTCCATACTAAACCTAAAGAAGTGGTACTATTATATACTAACTTTATAAAACTCCTTATAGCTATATATTAAGCCTAAGTCACCCTACCTAAACATTCACATATAGATTAACCTAGTAATATATAATCTATATCCTACCTATAAATTATATATACTATCCACTAAACTACCACCACCCTTATAGTCTACCTTATTACTATAGCTATCTCTATCCTTATTAGAACTAAAGACCTTATTAAAGTATTAATTAGATATACTAATAGTAATATATCTCTATATACTAATATTAAACTCTTAGCCTAAAAACTATATACTATACTATTATATCATATAGTGGGTTTAGTCACTTATCTATTTACATTCCTAAAACCACTCTATAAATATGGCTTCCTCCTTCCACTCTTTATCCTCTATAGCCTCCTACTTAGGATCCCTATTTATCTCCTATCCTAGATAGACATAACCTTCTCACCCTTTCTTTACCTTCTTACCTTTATCACTCACTATCTTATCCGCCTATAAAAATGCACTTTACCATCACTTTTATTTAATTCTACCTTATATAGTCTACTAAAATAGTAAAATAAACTATATATACTACACTAATAACTCTCCTATCTCTTATAGTAGATACTAATAGATAATCTTAATCTTACTAGATATATAGAACCCCTTATAGTATATAGTGATAAAGTAGACTATACCCTTATAGATAAAAATATTCCTTACCTTAGCATTTGTTATATTCTATATCTATAACCCTAGAATCTTAATTAACCACACTAGCTAACTACCTATTATGTGTATTAGTATCTAGATCTATACCTAAAACTACTCTATATCGTGTTTATATCCTTAGATAGCCTTTTCCTAATATAGGCACTATTTATTTATTAATTTAACTAGCTATACCTTTTATCTAGCGCCTAACTATATAATCTAATCCTTCACCTAACTATACCCTATCTTTATCTACCACTTATTAGCCTTATTATATAGAAATAAATGCTTTAACCCACTTTCGCTATACTAGTCCTTAATATACGACTATAGGATTTATAGTAGTAGTTCTTATACTTATAGCTATTATTATAGCCTATTATTATAATCTACCTTACCTCTATCTATTAGATCTATTATTATTAGCTAGGCTAGTGTCTAGTATACCTCCCTAACTAAGTTATATAATATATTAAATAGCTAGCCTATACCTAATTNGCTATACCTTTTATCTAGCGCCTAACTATATAATCTAATCCTTCACCTAACTATACCCTATCTTTATCTACCACTTATTAGCCTTATTATATAGAAATAAATGCTTTAACCCACTTTCGCTATACTAGTCCTTAATATACGACTATAGGATTTATAGTAGTAGTTCTTATACTTATAGCTATTATTATAGCCTATTATTATAATCTACCTTACCTCTATCTATTAGATCTATTATTATTAGCTAGGCTAGTGTCTAGTATACCTCCCTAACTAAGTTATATAATATATTAAATAGCTAGCCTATACCTAATTACACCTACCTATAGATAATCTAATCACCTTACTAATCTACTATTTCACTACCTAGTATTATAAATTAAACCCTTATTCTATATGTGTGTGTGTTAATAATCTAATTTATTAGTGTAGGCTTTATATCTTCCTTACTAGACACCTACATTATAAACCACCATACCTTATACCATATAATCTAGAATAGACTATCTACCGCCTCTTTAGCTATCCTCTAGTCCACACCCATACCCTACTACCTCTATTAAATAAGCACCTCCCATTCTAATATAGACTAGTATAATACTAAATACCACACCACCTTAATAATAGTAGAATAGATAGGTATATAATTAGCTATAGACACCTAGCCACCTTTTAGGTTAACACTTATTATAGCTAATATGCTAATAAGAATACTCTTATAGTAGTTACCACTCCTTAATAGGTGGTTGAAAAATCCTACTACCACATCTAAATAGTACCACTCTAGCTATTCTTAGGTAATCTAGCTATTAATATTAGCCCTAGTGATAACTTATATCACCCCTACTATAAATTTATTCTATAAATACTCTTACTAGGTTATTATATAGTATAGGGGCTAATAGTACTTACTACTAGTTATACTAGTAGTGCTTATATTAGTATTACTATCTATATCTTACCTATTACCCTAACTCTATAACTCTAGCCTATACTAGATAGAGAGTAGTATATACTATCACTCTTTATAGTAGTTCTATATATTAGGCTCTATTAGGCGTTAGAATAGTTTTATAGTTATTACGCCCACCTCCTTCTATTTAATCTTAAATAGCTTAATACTCTTAAGATAGTACTATAAGGCGGATATATACACCTACTTTAGTATAGAGTTAAAAATATCCTATATATACTATAGTATAAGCTCTTTATTACTAATAGGCTATAATATCTTATATAACTAGTTTAGATTCACACTATTAAGATACTAGGGCTAGCTATACTAGCTTAGCTATACTTAGGCTTCTTACTTATTATTAATATCTTAAATAGTCGCCTTTACCTTATACTTAAACACTTTTTTATCTTCTTAATATAGTTAGTTTAAAAACACACCTTCTATATCCCACTTATCACCTTCTATAGGCGGTAGATACTTATCCTCTATACCATATCTAACCTTAAACCATCACTTACTATAACCCTAATTATAGATTCACTAGTAATAGATATTACTTTACTATAAGATAAGCGATTAAACCTATTAGGCTTAGTGTACCACATTACCACCCTTCTTCTAATTATTAATCTATCTATACTATATACGGTAGTACTCCTATATATGGCGGACCTCCTAGACGATATATAGATAGGTGTTATATCTAAGTATACCCTATACTAATGGCTTAATATATAGGATAGACTTATAGTTTAGGTTTAGTAATAGCTAATACTATAACCTAGCTTAGTCTTTAGTAACACTAGGTATTACCTTAACTATATTATAAATTAATTAGGCCTACTAGTGACTAATCTTAGTATATTACTTTATATAACTAATAACTTTACTAGTAACTAGCCTAATCCTATACTTTCTATAAATAATAAATAGGTACTTAGGTAAGTAAATAAATAGTTCTATAATAGCTAAGGTCTAGGGATAAATTATATCTATTATATTCTATAATAGCCTAAACTATAAAAAGGACACTATTTCTCTTAATAATAGTAGTATCCTACACTCTTATAACCTATTTTCTCCTTTTTATTAACCCCCTATTCTATACTAACTAGGGTTATATAATATATATAGTGGTAATATAATAGTGGCTTAGACTAATATATTAGGCCACTATAGGCTATTCTAGCTCTACTATTAATCCCTATCTATATGATTTCTTATAGACTTTAATTAGGTATAACTATTATATTTTAAGTTAAGTCTATATTATAATAAAAATCCGCACTATACTAATGTGTACCTTTTTAGCGATTCCTATTTTATGCATTTTAGCTATTAGAAACTCTACGACCTAGCCCCCTTAGGTTTACTATAACTTAGCCCCCCTATTATTAATAGCGTGTTTTTAAATTATATAGTGTTTTTAATGACTATACCCCTAAAGTCATTACTAATTTGTTAGTAGTTATTAAAACCCTTATAAAAAGCTATAATTATAAAATAACTAATAAAGATATAATAAGAATAGTTAGTACCCTTATAATACTAAATATAATTAGTATATACTCTTTTTATAAAGCCTAGAATAGAGATATACTTAAAGAATAGACTTATAATATAAATAGCTTTTAAAGTTACTATTAAAAGGTATAAGGTAGTATAATACTTATAAAGGTAAGGATTCTAAGTACTATAGAAAGTAATAAGAGCTACTTTAATATAATTAACTTAATAAGGTAAATAACTAAAGATAGGACTATAAAGATAGCCTACTTTAGTAAGGATATATACACTTTAAAGTGGAAAGGTTATAATCTTCCTAATTATACTCTTAAAGATAGTATTTATATATTAAAAAAAATACTAGAATACTACTTACTTTTAAAGATTACCTTCTAAACTCTTAGAATAGGTAAGCTTAAGGTATAAAGGGACTTTAGAAGGATTATAACTAATACTATTAATAAGGAAGTAAGAAAGATATTAATTAATCTATTAAGTTATTAGTATAGTTAATTAATAGATAATAGAAGATATACTTATATTAAGAAAGAAGGGGTCCTTCTTAAAAATAGGGTTAATATTAACTAAACTATTTATCTTATTAAGCTTATAAGTTTAGGTAAAATTAGAGGTATTAATTTATAACTAAAGAATTAATTAAGTATTAGGAAGGTCTTTTAACTAATAAGGAGGTAAAGCTATATTATTAGGTATAATAGAAGAGGAGATAAAGGAGATTTAAAGTGTGTGTTATATATAAAAGAAGAAGAAGAAGAGAAAGAGGGAGAAGATAAGGAAGAGGAAGATAAGAAAGAGAGGATAGAGATATAGAAGATAAAGGAAAAGAAATAAGGGAAAGAAGGTAGTAAAAGAAAGAGGAAGGTAGGTGCTTTTTTAAAATAAGATAAAAGGAGGTTTTATATAATATATATAGGGTATAAGCTAGTAATTATTTACTAATTTACTAAATCTTTATATAGGTATATAGGTAATTATAAAGTGGTTATT
>LNDK02000051.1:3236564-3253649 GCA_001455915.2 Samsoniella hepiali | reverse complement strand
GAGAAGCTTGTTCAAAGTAATAAAATATAATACTTTTTATCCTTTAATCTTTTTAAAGTAAATATTTAACTTTCTCTATTATACTACTATACTATTATTCTCTTATTATAATAACTTCTTTCTAATATTATAATACTAATCTTAACCTTTATTAGTTAACTTAACCTAAAACTATTCTAGGGATACTAATAAACGGAGAACTATCTAGTCTTATAGCCTCTAAGTATGCTTTTTAAATAATATTCTATCATTTAAAAGCTTGGAAAACAGATGTAAGAGTAGTAGTCGTAGCGTTAGGAGGCAAGTGCAAATTATACCAACGTTAACCTCAATAGTTAACGATATTCCACTAATCCCACGTTGGATTTTTGGAATTTGCGAACCTAATTAAATATTAAAGCTGAAGTATGGATACTATTATCACACTATCCTAGCAAATTAGAATGAAAGACCTTCACGCCCTTTTGAATTATACGTACAAAGTCCTAACTAAGAACATGACGAGAACGCCAATTTTTTTTTCTAATGTAGTTATAATTTAGCAATCTGGCACAACGGTATTGCTGTCATCAATACATCGATCGCAATACTCAAGACGGCGTTCGACCAACTCATGACGTTTAATGTTAATACAGTGACCTTCTCCGGAGTCGTTTTCATATTACGTCCACAAATAGTGAACTGGTAGGCATTGAAAAATGGCTGCTGCGACAAAAGTGGCACCGAAAAGGATGTTGAGAAGGCATGTTCCCTATAATAGTTGTTGAATACCTCTCCCGGGGAAGATGCACAAAAAGAAAGTTGACAGGCTCAGTTTTGTCAGAGACAGCTCTGTGAGGTACATTATTTCCGAGACGTATAGCCACTTTGCGAACGTGCTGAGCTCATTCACAGAGAGGGTCCACACATCCTTGCCCAGGCCATGAGCAGCGAGGCCCTCAATGTTGATAATGGTGTCGGAGATGCGTAGCGCGACGTTCAGTAGAATGATTTTGTCGTCAGGTCCGAGAGACTTGCTCGAGCTCAAAAACTGCTTGAAATCAACGCGCACGAGCACAAAGAAGGCAGTGATAATACCGAGACTCAGAGCCATCGCATTGAAAGAGAGCATGACTTGTAAATGCACGCATTTACATTTTCTTGCAAACCATGATCATTGCAGATACACTGCGTGTCTGTCAGATCACATTGATCCATGTCGCCCGCTGCAGTGAAAGCCATGAAACACCTGAAGATGGGGATGTGGGTGGGTGCCGTCCCGGCGTGGCTGAAGCCTTTCCGGAACGGGACTAGAGAGATTGAGCTGCTGGAGCGCTTTCGCCAGTCCCTTTCTTTGCTGCATTGGAACTTGATGTTTCTCGTGGACGTGGTATGCAAAGCTAATCGCCTTTGTATCTCGCTGCACGGACCAAAATTCACGTTACAATGCGGATCAGGACGCGTTGGGCGCCGTTGTGGGCGCGTTGTGGGTGGGCGCTGTTAGTCAGCAAGGTGGACCTCATGTGTGCACACCTCGATAGGCACGTTTTTAGACAGGCTTTTTTATCAACGACACCTTGACCTTCAATGCACAAAATTATCAGTACCCAAGACGGGGTCAATCTCCGGACCGTGCCGCAGCCTCTACGGAGTAGGCCAGCGGAACCTAGCCACAGACTCAAATCAGCCAGTAAGAACCAGGCTATAGCCGCTGTGTGGACAGGATGAGCCCCGTACCTATCAAACTACCCCACACGGGCCACACCACCCGTTGCGCCGCCGCGTTGATTCGCTAGCCTCGTTGCCTCATCCCTGTCAAGTACCAAACCTACATACAATCGCAGTGTATCTGTATGCCACTCTCCCCGCAGACTTTGATTTCGAGGCTGCTCTGCTCCCCCCGTCAGCAGCCAAGGTCGATGCCCGAGCTGCCAACTTCTCTTCCCTTGCACCCGACCCAAGACAAGACAAGGCCGAGGGCGACAACGCTTGGCACCGAAACATCTGTGCAACGTTTCACTCATACCTAGCGAGATAATATCTCCGAAAACTCCAAAAACAAAATGGCAAAACACATATCCAGCGCACGGGCAAAGGAGATTGTGCAGGAACTGGGGGAGAAATGGGGCCTTGGCGACGCTACTATGATGGAGGCTATCGGGGCCTGGAACCCCGAATATCGTCGTGCGCTTGACCGCAGGGTTCTGTCTCTGGAGAAAGTAGCCGCCCACTCTATCGAGACGTGAGAGACCTTTTCGATACCTTTGACTTACCTTCCACCTGTCGGCCGCTTTACTAACTCTGCAGCGCCTCAGATTGGCCAAGGAACTCTATGGCAGCGACGCCCGCTTCGTGTTTGAGCTGCTGCAGAACGCCGATGACAACAAATTTTCCGAGGCGACCAAAGACGCCCCATACATCATTTTCAAGGTGTATCGCTCAAAGATCATTGTCGAGTGCAATGAAGACGGCTTCACGGAACCCGACCTGAGAGCGATTTGCGACGTCGGTCAGAGCACCAAGTCGACCGAGTACGGGTACATTGGCGCCAAGGGAATTGGCTTCAAATCAGTCTTCATCGCGGCCTCTAAAGTCTACATCCAGTCCGGCAACTTTTCTTTCAAATTTGAGCACGATAAGGACGATTCAGAGGCTTCCGGACTTGGCATGGTTAGGCCGATCTGGGTCAAGCCCGAGGAAGAACTGTCTGCCCCGCTGACTCGCATGACACTGTGGTTGCACAAAAACGAGGCAGACGCCAAGAATCTGCGCGAAATCATTGTCAATCAACTAGACAGCCTACAAGAGTCCTGCCTGTTGTTTCTCAAGAATTTGCAACGTATCCAGGTTCAGCACTATAGCGATGATGGCGTGCTTTTCAAGACAACTTGGTTTACAAAGAGGAAGCTTGACGAATATCGCATCGAGCTCACACGAAATATTACTACCGATGTAGACCATACCAAGACATGCGAAATCTATCATGTCACGAAGCAGAAAGCATGGGACCTGGCGGAGAGTGCCGGCCGCAATACATCGGATTCCGCGACAGCAAAGGCCGCTGCTTCATCGGCAGAAGTCATTTTGGCATTTCCACTGGATGGGCTGTACGATCCAAAATGTGATTCCCGCCAAGAATTATTTGCCTTCCTACCCCTTTGCTCTCATGACTACAAGGTTAGTGTGCCTCTCTGTGGCTTTACCATTTGTCTTTCTTCTGTCCCTTTCGTTCTGACGTTGAAAAAAAAAGTTTATTATCCAATCGGATTTCGATACTACCGGCAGCCGCCAAGGAATCATTGTCACATCTAAGCGCAACTGTCAACTTAGAAAATGGATCGCGACTGCATTTGTGACCGCCGTCCTTGAATTCTGTCAGCATCCCACCCTGTGCTACAAATGGCCGGTCTTCTTGCCAAATTCCGACGAAAACACCTGGGATGATTTCTGGGCCATTCTCAACGCCGAAATTAGGCTGAGGCTGGCTGAAGCGGGGATTTTAAAGTCGCGGTCACGGCATCAGCTTCGACGCATTGCCGACGTTCGACGCCTCCCAGGTGACTTCCAAGTCAATGGCGAGCCACTCTTCAACGACGAAGAGAAAGATCTCTTTTTATCCTCAAAGTATTCTCTCAAATCACAGAACATTCTGTCAGGTTATGGGTTAGAGTTTGTTTGCCGTCGAGAGATACTCAAGTTGGTTGAGCAGGATATGCAAAGCCAAGAACCACGCATGCACAGCGAAGCATGTCCAGAAGAATGGCATGAAGCGGTTTCATGTCTCCTTTTCCCTTTTCTTCTAAGTTCATGGTCTGCGGATAGAGTTCTGTCGCTTCCATTGCTGCCATTGAGCAACGGAAAGTGGACGAGCGCAAACGCCTCCACTGTCTTTTTTCCAGCTGCCGAAGGCATTCCCATCCCCTCCAACCTAGAACTGGACATTCTTAGTCAGGATGCGTGTCAAAACGCCCGTCGATGGGGCTTATTTGAACGTTTAGGGGCTTTAGAGGCCAGCATTGGTTTCATTCAATCGTCCATCGTTCGTCTGAATGCTAAGCGGCCAAGACAGTTATACCCGGTCATTCGAGCACACCTGCATTTTTTATATCGCACACACCTTCATCCATCGTCCAAAATGAGCTCCCCTCAGATGTTCATTGTGACAAACGACAATAAGTGGACTTCTGCGCAAACAAATGACATCTATCTCGGATCTTCCACCGATCCATACAGCGCAAAGGCCCTACTGGCAGAACGGAGCCCGGATTCTGACATCGTCGTCAAATTTGCACAAGACCTCTACATGATGGAGGTCCCAAGTCCACCATCCTCGGATTATCCCACTTGGGAAAGATGGCTCTATGACTTTGTAGGTGTACGGGAACACCTGCGTCTCGTGGGCCCGAACGAGATGGATCTCTCTGAAGCTTTGTCGTTTGTGCTGGAGCATCGTCACAAATGCTTTTTGGGGTTATTGGAGCATGTATGGGTTCATGAAGCTTCGAAACTGCGCGCAAATCCTTGGTGGATGCAGAACATGCGCCAAATTGAGGCATCAGACCTATGCCATGTCGAGTATAGTGTCACATTGCAGGATACTTGGCTCCCACACAAGGCGCTCAAAGCAAGGGTCGAGCAGTACATTTCCGATGATGATGGCGGTTTCGGTTTCCCATTCCTTGATACGGTGTCGTCGGATGCGGAGGGGCATTTGGACCCTAAATGGAGATTTTTGTCCAACGACTTTGGAGTGGGCTCGGAAGACGATCTAAAGTTCTATTTGAAAATTTTGGATTCTATTGAACGAATCGATTCTTCCGTTGACACTATCTCGTTGGGGCAAATTGAGCGTATTTATGATCTCTATGTTATCATTGCAATGAAGCATGCCGTCGAAAACGATTCTGTTGCCACAACAAACAGGCTCAAGTAAGTTATTCTCTACTTTCGACGCACCCTTATACTAATTTACTGTCAGAGAATTTTTCAAGGATAGCTGCATATTTGCTTCTGATTCGGAAACTATATGGAAGGGAAATTTGTCCGAATTCGTGTGGCGTGGTCCAATCAAGATGCGGAAGAAGCCAGCGCTGCAGCCTCTCTTCAAGACAACGGTCGGGGACAAGCTTGCTGTCATTGAACAACTATTTCACCAAACACTGGAGATGCCATCCGCATCTTTAGATGATATTATCGAAGAAATTAAAGCTATCCGAGACGACGACGAAGGCACCGAGAATATTATGGAGCTTTACAAGTACTTGGACAAATCAAGGTACTCGGTCACCAACATGAGGTATGTCTCGAGCCCAGCTTTCCGTTTCTTCCAAAAACCCCCCGCCCCTCTAATAATCTGGTAGCTCTGCGTTTAGAAACAACGCCCTCATCATGGTAGAGTCGCAGGGCCAGCGCGGCTGGTACAAGACCTCGGACACAATGTGGTCCAGCTCGGCCCCAATTCGCGGAAAGGTGACGCTCGACGCCCATTATGACGATCTGGAGTTTTTTTTTGTCTCCAAGATGGGCGTCAAATCACTCACCTTGGACATGGTTTACGATGAGCTAGTCAAAGGGCCACAAAGCTTCATCTCGATGGATGATGTTAGAGTCTCACTGCTGGCACTGTCCAATTTTCTTCGGGACGAGAGCGCGACGCGCGATCCGGATCCCTTGAGGCGCGCAGACATCTTTTCTATCAAGTACAAAAACAATGAGCCGGTCCTGCAGTCGGCCGAGACAGAGTTTGCCATAGCCGACCGTGTCCATCTTCAAGAGCACTTTGACGGTCAGGTTGCGCTGCTGAATCTTGATCTGCAGGATGTTCACCTACTACGTCCGCTTTTTTCATGGCTCCGACTCGAGAGTCGCTTCTTGTCCAACAGCGTACGAGAGATTACTTCCGTGCCGCCAGACTCGGGCAGCATGGTCACGGCGTCGGGCAGAGACTTGCGCCGGAAAGCCTATCACATCCTTCGGTATGTCGCTCGTCGATTTGCGCATGGGTACTACGTGCTGTCGTCTCACATAATTTATTTTTAGCGTGGCCGCCACTTACGGCAGTGCAAAGTACCAGGACGATCCAGACGAATTGTACCAACTCCTGCGCGATGCCGAGACACTAGAGACTGACGACATGCACGTCACGCTGCAGCTGTCGCAGAACGGCAACACCATCGCCATCGAGGATTCCTCGCCTAATGTCCACATTGGCGAGTCGGACTCGGGGCTCAAGTTTTACCTGCCCAAGAAGAAAAAGGTGCAGTCGATTGCCTTTTCGTCTGTGCTGCCGCGAAAGCTCCTGTGGTGGCTCCAGGGATATGCAAACGGGCGCGTGGAAGATCGCGAGGATGCTGCTGCGATTAACGCCCTCTCACTGATTCTGGCGTGCAATGTCCGGGTGCTGGATGAGATTTTGACTCGCCAGGGAATACTGCAAATTGATGTGGATAATGTCAATGAGTTTGATGACGACAGCGAGGAGGATGACAACGAGGACAGCGGCACTTTGACTCCTGATGCACAGAGCCAGACCGAGACGCTTGCCGAGGAGTCGGCGCAGAGCCACATGAGGGGAGCACGGGGAGCATTCTCGGAGCCTCCGCTGCGTCCACAGCCCAGGGACTTTTCCGATTTTGGCAGCTTTGCCGGGCAGAGATTCATGCAAGAAGCATCGCTTACACCGAATGTGTTCTCCACCACGCAAACAGCGCATCCACCGACTTTGCCGATGGTGACGGGGACCAATGACCGGTATCGTGCTATTTTGGAGCGCGTCGTCAATTCCGCGAGGGCGGCTTCATTCCCTTCACGAGGCTCACCCGGTGTATTCAACATGGATAGCTTGCGAGGGGCGTTATTCGGCGATATCGGAAGCTCTAGTTTCCACGGTTTAGAGGTCGGACAGGCATACAGTTCCGACACTCAGATTGAACGCGATATAAAGGTGGGAGCAGCGGGCGAGCTCTATGTGAGTTTAAAAAAAATCCATTCCTATTTACAGTTTAACGTGGATTCTAATCAGATACGCAGGTGTTTGAACTCTTGTCTTCGCTCCATCTACCTGGCTGGGGCCGCAACAACTGGCAGAGTCGAATTCGAATTTGGGTGAATGTGCATCCAGACTATAATGACCTTGAACCGTGGAATTACCGGGAGACGTCCGATTTCGTGTATGACGACACGGCTGGAGAATTCACCGCGCACTTGATTGAACGCGGCCATTTGCGTTCCGCGGAGTGGCAAGGCGCGCGTCCCAAGTACTTTATCGAAGTCAAGTCGACAACCAGCGACTGCAGAACCCCGTTTTACATGAGTGGTAGCCAGTACGATTTGGTGAGTCCAGCTTTTTGCCTGACCTTGCTCCCCCCTGTGATGTTAGTCTGCGCTAACTTGAATAGATGCAGAGTAAGCACCAGAGCCAAGACCGAACGGAGATATACATGATTCTGCGCGTGTTTGGGCTGAGAGCATCGTTGGGCATGTGCGCCTATCTGGACCCGGAGGAGTTGCGACAAGACGGGCAGCTTTTGTTTACGGCGCCAACTTGGTCCGTTGTGCCAGCGTGATGGAAGATTTGTAGTTGCTGCGTCTGCGTTGTTTCTTCCAATTAGCTATGTACCTCATTTTTTTTTAATCGCTGTACTACCCTATGGTTGACGTCGGACCGCCGCAGGTATCTGCGCGTGCCTGAAGAAGACCTAAATCATGACCACTTTTCTCAGGCCAAGACCCCGGGAAAATCTTTGAAGAAAGCGCAACACTCTTAGAGAGGATATCCCTCGAGCTGCGATATCGTCATATCAGTCACTAGGAATACACGTGCTGGCAAGCGATCGAGGCTCGGTCAGAGGTCGACTAGCAGTGTGGTTGTTCGCCCAATCGCGGCAGATGCGGTAGTGTATTTGTTTCTTTTTTGCAGTTGTCGTGCGATAGTATATGATTTATGGACATTGGCGGCGGCATTTCAGGCCATCCCGCTGCGGAGACGCAAAGTGTGAGATTGGGACTGGTGGTCAGTGGTGGGTAGTTTTGAGATGTGAGCTGTCATCGAGAGAGCTCAGCAGGTAGCGCATTTGAATGATGCCAGGGAATCTTTTCACTGCCTCCAAAACATGCCGTTATTACTTGTGGAGCGACATTGGCCCTTGTCGTCTGGATCTACGCCTGCTCGCTGTGGTACAGCTCTTGGGCTTCGGAAGGCTGGGAAGGGCTCGTCGAGTCAGCTGCACAATGTGTACAGCGCCTGGGCGGCAAGATTTGAGCGATAACTAAAGCTGCTTTCACACCGCTATCTGCTTGTTCTCTTAGCTTTTCCTTCACATAGCGCATCCGTATTACCCTAAAGCTCTGCTCGGGCATTAGGCCACTATAGAGCTTCCCTGGCCATCTCCGGGTTCAGCTGGCACCTGACGCAGAGACGATAATAGGGAAACTCCTCGGTAGATCCTATAAGGTGTTCGTAGGCATTACTGACTTCTACTATTCGAAGATTAACAAGCGCACATAGCACCAAGTAGGGCGTATAAGCCTAGCGCACTCTATATAGTATCTAGCCCGAGTAGTTAACACTACTTATTAAACTAATATCTAATTTCCTTTATTTTAGATAATATATACTACTAATAGTAAGGCTTCTACTAATCCCTAATATAGTTAATAAGCGAGTTATATAGATAAGTAAGTTATATACTTTACCTTATTTTTACTATTACTTACTTTTATATTATAATAACCTAATATCTATTAAATAGAGAATATTTTAAAAGAGGTAAGAATTAATCTTATCCTTTAAGCTTTTAATAAAGACTTAGAATTAAGTATTAAAAAGGTTATAGTAATTTATAATATACCTTTAATAATAATATATAACTAATATAATAGTTAAATTAATTAATATCGTAATAACTTCGTATAGCATACATTATACGAAGTTATACGAAGACGGACGTCAAGGACGCCGCGTTTGCCAAGGAGTGGATGACGGATTTCGAGGCCTTCCAGGAGGCCCTCCGCAGGGACGAGGAGTCGGACGCGCTCGGCGGCGTCGAGGGCGGCGGCCACGGCGGCAGCGGGTACATGGGCAGCCTGCTCAACTCGATGAGCCTGATGCTCGAGGAGTTTTACTCGCACCTGAGCATGGTGGGCGTGAGCTCGCGCATGGGCACCGGCATCGACGACTTTTTCGCGGCGGTCGAGGAGAAGCGGCTGGAGTTTCTGCGCGACTACCAGCCGGAGCTGGAGCGCCGCCGGGCCGCGCGCGACGACGACAAGAAGAAGGCGCGCGACAAGGAGCTCGANTAGTTAAATAATAAATAAAATTAATATTAATTAAATATAATATTTTTATAATTTTATAAAAGATTAAAAAGAAAATAATTATTATCTTTTAATTTTAAATAATTATAAAAGTTATTATTTAATTATATTTAAACTTTTTTATTAAAAAAAGAATATTATTATATTAGGCTAAAAGTGGTTAGTTAATATACTAGGTTAAGGGTAGTAGCTACTATAGCTTATATTTACTAGCTATAAGTACTAGAGAGTCCTTAGTGTGACGAACGCTCGTCACGGCTGTATGAGACACGGGGCTAAGCTATGGCACACGGGAACGAGCCACGGGCAGCACCCCGATTAGGATAGGAGGTCACGTGATCTGGCGGGGATTGAGGACTCGAGCCATCGAGCCATCGATCCAGGACGGGACTCGAGGGGATCATTCATCAAGCCACTTAATCCCAAACTATAATAGAGAGAGAGACAGGTACTTAAGGGAGAGGTACTCTAGTAGCTAGGTAGTCTAGATCTCTATTAAACAATCTAAGTAATAGTTTACTATTAAGAGTTATACTCTTAACGTAATACTTACTAATAACTACTTATTATTATTTGTTAGTATTTTAACCTAACTTACTTCCTAAGAAATAGACTAACTATAGATTAGGTTTAAGCCACTATTATATTTTATTTAATCCTATTTAGTAAGTTACCTTAAAACTTTGAGTAGTTAACCTTCACGATGTCCACTACTAGTGGAAACACTACTAACCCTACCTAGGTTATAATATAGATGAGAGAGTAGATTAAGCTCCTCACTGCTTAAGTCTAGACCATATAGATAAATAACACTAGAACGCTCACACTTCCTAAGTTCCCTAAACCTAAACCATTTAATAGAACTAAGGGAGATGTGCGAACCTTCTTAACTTAGGCTAAGGCCTACCTTTAAGTCAACACTACCATCACCAACCTAGTAGCTAAAATACTTTATATTAGCAACCTTCTTATAGGTAAGGTAATGGAATGGTGGGAGCTAACCCTTTAGGACTACCTTAATAACGAGAGCCCTAAGGATAAAACCAAACGAATCTTTACTAATTATAATAACTTTAAAGAGATGCTTTAAACCACCTTTAGCGACCTAGACGAGATCCAAACCACTATATATAAGCTTAAAGCACTTAAGCAGACTGGTTCTACTTAGCACTACGCACGTGAGTTTAGGCGTATCACTACACACATTAAATGGGATAAAGACAGCTAAATGGAACTCTTCTATGATAGACTTAGAGAAAATATAAAGGATAAAATCGCAAAGGAAGATTGACCTAACACCTTTAACGAATTTGTTAGCAAAATCATTAAAGTTAATAACTAACTCTTTGCTAGATAACTTAAACGTGGAGGAAGAAACTCAAACCACTAAGCTAATAACCTATAATACTAGCTAAACATAGGCAAACACTAAAATGGAAACACGTCTTATAGAACCCACTTAGGATTAATAGAACTTAGTAATATAAATAAGGAGAAGGGTAAAACCTACTATAACTATAGTAAGGTTAGACACTTTATAAATAAGTACTATGTACTAAAGAAACCTTAGAAGCCTATGACTAAAACTAGACACCTAAACATAGNAACTCTTTGCTAGATAACTTAAACGTGGAGGAAGAAACTCAAACCACTAAGCTAATAACCTATAATACTAGCTAAACATAGGCAAACACTAAAATGGAAACACGTCTTATAGAACCCACTTAGGATTAATAGAACTTAGTAATATAAATAAGGAGAAGGGTAAAACCTACTATAACTATAGTAAGGTTAGACACTTTATAAATAAGTACTATGTACTAAAGAAACCTTAGAAGCCTATGACTAAAACTAGACACCTAAACATAGTAAACTGAGATAAGCTACTAACCTATAACATTAGTATAGTCAATAGTGAGGATTACTTCTTAGATACTAATCGTTTCGTAGAATATGATAAAACACTATTAGATAAGGATTAGGAATTTGGAACCTAACCTATACTAGACGAAGAAGAACCTTTAGAACTAACGAACTTTAAATTCCACACCCTTAATATTAAGGACATATTCTATAATGTTCTTATTAACTAAGAGAATATAATTAAAGGGACCTACTAGGTAAAAGAATGTGTGGAAACCTTTATAAGCAAAATTATTTAGGTAAAGCCTAATAAAGAGGGAGACGTCTTATTAGACGAGTAGTAACCCTCACACTATAAAATCAAAGGAAAGGAGTTTATTATAGTTAAAGGTAATAAAATAAAGAACTTAGATATACTAGCTAGCGCTATCTAGTAAGACTAAGACAAACCCTATAAAATCCTTAAAGATTATAAAAACCCTAAAACTATCTTAACACATCTATCATATGGTAACATCTTATGGGTAGTATACACCTATTATAATTGCGAAACACACATTTTAGAGAAAATCAAGCATAAATGGTTTCTAGACCCTTAAATAAGCGAAAAACCCTTTTACTAATATAAGTTATAAGATTAGATAACTTACTATAAGGGTAATGGCTTTATCATCTTATAATAAAAGGAAAACTGTGTTAAGGAAAACACCTATAATATCTACTTTAGACCTATAAGATAGAGACCTAATAGAAACCTCATATAAGTGAACGATTCGCTTAACACAAATCTAATTAATATAAAAGGCAGATAACCCAACCATCACCTTAGCTCCTAAAAGAAACTAATTAACGATAAAACATCATTAAATACTAAAGGAGGAAAGAATTTAGGAAACGATAACTATCATCACAACTAAGACCGATTCTATAACGGAGATCTAACTAGTCTCTATATACTATAAACATTAGTAGTACTAAACATTTTATAATCGACCTTACCATCTTTAGAAAAGAAATCTAGGTAATACTAGATAGTAGAGTATAAGGAAACTTTATCTTGCCAAATCTTATTAATAAATTAAGATTGCCTTAGAAGGAAAAAGACAAGCCCTACTAACTTACGATTATAGAAGGATATATAGTGAAGTATAGTTAAGGAGTAGTTAATATAAAAGTTACACAACTTCCAATCAACATATAAGGCACGAAACACTATATTACCTTAGATATTATAGTGATCTTAAAATATAATGTTATATTAGGGATACCCTAGTTATGAGCGAGTAATCCCTAAGTTAACTAGAGAATAGGCTAACTCTAATAGGATCCACTAGGATACGATTATGATAGGAAGAGCGGCTAAAGAATGGCACCTTTATTGAATTATAAAAGGCCTCTAGAAATATATATAATCACTAGAGAGCCTAAAGCTAGTATAATAGAGATTCCTAAGGAATACTTAAAGTATAGTAAGCTGTTTAGTGATAAGCTAGAAATAGGACTACTAGAATATTCACATTAGGACTATAAGATTAAACTCTAACCTAGTACTAAACTAATATTTAATAAGATATACCCTTAGAACCTAGTATAAGATAAAGTACTTAAGGAATACCTAGAGGATATACTACGAAAGGGGTATATATGACTATTAGAGTCCCTAGTAGGACACCCAATCCTATAGGTACTAAAGAAAAACAGAAAATTACGACCATATATTAACTATTAACCACTTAATAAGATCACAATTAAGAATTAATACCTATTACCACTTATAACTAAAATATAAGATAAAGTTAGAAAAGCTAAATGGTTTACTACACTTAATCTAAAAGGAGCCTATAACCTTATATAAATAAAGGAAGGCTATAAGTAGATGATAGTATTTTAAACCACTAGAGGACACTTTAAATACTTAGTGATGCCCTTTAGACTTACTAACACACTAGTAACATTCTAAACCATAATTAACATAGTACTATATAAACAAATTAGAGTCTTTATTATGGTTTATCTTGACGATATCCTCATCTATTTAAACACCCTTAAGGAACACTAATAACACATACATAAGGTATTCTAAACACTCTAAGATAATAAACTCCTTATAGAAGTAGTAAAGTGCAAGTTCCACCAAAGTAGCGTATAATTCCTAGGATTCGTGATTACCCACAGCGAAGTATAAATATGCTAGGATAAGATTAAAGCAATTAAGGAATGGCTAACACTAATAAACCTAAAAGACATAAGAGCGTTTATAGCCTTTATAAACTTCTATTAAAAATTCCTAAAAGGATATAGAGATGTTATATAGCCTCTCACTGACTTAATAAAGAAAGACGTTAGATTTAAATGGACGGAAGGAGAAGAAAAATCCTTTAAAACCATTAAAGAACTAGTCATATAAGAACCTATGATAAAATCACTAGATCTAGAGAGACCTTATAAAGTTAAAGTAGACGCCTTAAACTATACCCTTAGCGGATAGCTTAGATAACGAGATGATAAAGGAAGATTACACCTAGTTATATTCTTCTTATAAAAACTCTACGGACCTAAACTAAACTATAGGATCTATAATAAGGAACTTATAGCTATTATTTAGTGCTTTAAGGAATAGAGACACTACCTTATGGGAGTAAATCATAAGATTAAAGTCTATACTAATTATAAGAATCTTATATCATTCTTAACTATAAAAGATCTAAATAAACGATAGATTAGATAGTATAAAACCCTTACGGATTATGATTTTGAAATCATATATTGTAAAGGATCTGAAAACGGAAGAGTAGACACGCTTAGCTGAAGAGAGGACCTTAAATTAGAAGAACAAGTAGATAACACACCCTTATTACACACGACTAAGGATGGGAACCTTATGTTAGGCACCTAAGAAATTAGTATAACCTAGTAAGTAAAGCTAGACGAAATATAGATATAAAAGATCATATCATATACTAAAAAAGACAGCTACCTAGACAATTAGGAAATAAAAGCGCATTTATCTAAGGAAGGAGAAACCTTCTTATATAATAAGCGCTAGTATATTCCTAGTATACTCTAAAAGGAACTTATTAAAGAAATACACAAACACCTGTTATATAGACACTAAGGTGTAGGGAAAACGATTAATAGATTAAGAAGATTATATGATTTCCTAGAAAGCCAAAAAACGGTATAAGAAGTTATTAATAAATGTGATATTTATAATAAGGTAAAGTTAGTATAACATGTACCTTATAGCGAACTATAACTAATACTACCACCTAAAAGAGTATAGTAAACCATTATAATAGACTTTATCGTTAAACTACTAAAGTCAAAAGAACTAATGATAGGAGTAGCTTATAATAGTATCCTAGTCATTATAGATAAACTCATAAAGTACGCCTACTATATTCCTTATATAGAATTAAGTAATATTAAGGACTTAGTATACATATTCTTTAAAATAGTTATTATATAATATAGATTACTAACGAAACTTATATTAGACTATAATAAATTATTTATATTAAACTTCTAGAAATGCTTTATAGAAACTATAAGAGTTAAGTAAGGCTTATTAATAGCATTCTATCCATAATTAGATAGTTAGATAGAGATTCTAAACTAAATACTTAAATAATACCTATAAAGCTATATTAACTACTAATAGAATGATTAGGTAGAATGGCTACCACTTACATAATAGGCTTATAATAGCTCTAATATTAAAAATATAAAGATATTACCATTTAAAGCAAACTATAGATTTGACCCTACTATTAAAATATATATAATATAGAATATAAACACACCAGCTATAATAGTATACACCACGAAAATTATAGAAATATAAAAACACCTATAATAAGAATGGATATTTTTATAAAATCGCATAAAATATTATGTGGATAAAAAGAGATTACTAGTACTAATCCTAGAGGAGGGAGATAAAGTTTACCTTAACCACAAAAACATTAAAACAAAATGACCTAGTGATAAACTTAACTAGAAGAAAATAGGACCATTCTTTATTAAACGAAAACTATTAAACACTAACTACAAACTATTATTACTAGACGGAATGAGAATCCACCTAATATTTTATATATCACTACTTAAGAAAGCACTAGATAATTCTACACTTACTACAAGAATTATAGTTAATAACACTAATAAATATGAAGTCGAAAGGATACTTAAGGTATAAGAGAACATAAAAACTCGTTATTATCTTGTTAAATAGAAAGGATACTTAAACTCTAAAAACACCTAGGAACTAGCTAAAAACCTCACAAACTGCTTGATATTGCTTAAATAGTTCCATTCCTAAGGAAAGCATCCCAGTCTATTGAATAATCGCCATCTAACGACTTAATATTAAACTTAGCATCTATTAAACAAACTAGCGTAGGATCTAGTTCCTCGGAAGGAGTAGGAAGGACCCCTATAGCCTTCTAAAGCTATTCCGCTTCCTCCTATTCCACACGCTCTAGTTCTTTAATATTATCAATACCACGCGAAACCGCACGCATCATTTTCTTAAACCACAGTTTCTTTTATTTACGCAGACGCTTAATCTTAGCGTCCATTAAACGACGTTCCTCTTCAGCGGATTCCAGCTCTCTCTTAAAGCGCATATAGTGATCGGCTATTCGGCGGAGTTAGGCTAGCGAGACGCCCTACACGTCGTAATGAGACTGATGGTCTATCACACACTAGGTATAGCGGGAAGAATTAGAGGCAGAAAGTTGATAAGAAGTGATTCCCTTTTCTTTATAATAAGAATAAGGAGCCTTTTCTATGACCTTTAGGTTAGAAAGGATAGAGTATAATAGAGCTTTACACTACTTAGACTTTAGAGGACGTGTTTTGGATTTCTATTTAGTGACACGGTTAGTAGATATAATAGGCTATAATGATAAAAGGAGGAAAAACGCCTACCACTTAGCCGGCCTACTTTAATAGCCTTAAGGATAAGACTAGTGGAGGAGGGGTATTATATGACAAACGCTCGTCACGGCTGTATGAGACACGGGGTTAAGCTGTGGCGTATGGGAACGAGCTACGGGTAGCACCCTGATTAGGACAGGAGGTCATGTGATCTGGCGGGGATTGAGGACTTAAGCTATCGAGCTATCAATCTAGGACGGGACTCGAGGGGATCGTTCGTCAAGCCACTCGATCCCAAACTATAATAGAGAGAGAGACGGGTACTTAAGGGAGAGGTACTCTAGTAGCTAAGTAGTCTAGATCTCTATTAAACAATCTAAGTAATAGTTTACTATTAAGAGTTATACTCTTAACGTGACGCTTACTAATAACTGCTTATTACTATTCGTTAGTATTTCAACCTAACTTACTTCCTAAGAAACAGACTAACTGTGGATTAGGTTTAAGCCACTATTATACTTAGGACTAAAAGAAAAGAGATATTTTATTTTTCTTATTTTTATTTTACTTTTTAAAAGTGATTAAATAGATACCTATTAATTAGGATACTATATAGTATTTTTACTATAGCCTTAAGTAGTCTATATAGCCTCTTTATTAACTATACCACTATAATAATAATAATACTTATTACTTTTAAAGGTAAGAAAATTGCTAATAGGTTAGTAGTGAGTTAATTAACTATAAAATGTACTTTAAATTAAATTTAGATATATGGTTATTAAAAAAAGCGCTAATTACTACCCTAAACTATAGAGGTATAAAGAGTGCTTTAAGGTCTCCCTTATTTTTAGTTATTATTTTATTAATATATTATTATTTTTTATATACTTATATACTTCTTTTATATACTTTAACCTTTAAATATTAATTATTTTAATTTACTTAAAAAAACTTATAAATAATAAATTAAGGATTTTATAAAGGCTAGTATTATATATATTATAAAATCGTATAACTTCGTATAATGTATGCTATACGAAGTTA